>OMLF01055922.1:20159-43758 GCA_900302615.1 Holocentrus rufus
TTTTTTTTTTTTTTTTTTTTTTTTTAGCTTATTCATGCCACTTCTGAATAGGGCTGGAACCAGGTGCCATATGAATGGGTATTGCTCTCAGATTAACCACAATTCATGTCCTCCCTTTGTATAAAAAGGTGAATTTTAGAGCAGCCGTGTCCAGGTGACTGTCTCAAGCGGCAGAAACACAGACAAAAGTGACTTGGGTTACAGGATAGGTTACAGCCCCGATGGGACAGACAATGACTTGGCCACGAATGAGTGTGTGCTGGCTGGCAGCGTCTCAGCTTTTCAAACGGCCCAAGTTGTCTTTGTGTAAACATTATACCCCAAGAACAGAAAGAGCACTTGTAACATGGGTCTCACTCTGATGAATTCCTATCACTAATTTATTATGTGTCACCCACAGTGATTAATTAATCAGAGGTGATCTCAATTACCAGGTTAATAAGAAGCCTCTGGGTCCTATGTTTTCTTTTGGATTTTGTGCAGAAAAATAATTTTCTATCCGTGCTAATGTTTTCTTTTGTCTTTCACCAGGAGAAGTTACTCCACAGACATAGCGACTTCCATGCCACAGAGGATAGCAGGGGCATAACTCAGCGAGCGAAAAGAAGCCCGAGCAAGCAACCAGACACAGGTATGAGCCACTGTTTTTTTTTTTCTTTCTTGAAACCACCTCTCACCACTGTTATGTCTTCTTACTCATCAGATTTTGATGTTGATGTCATGAGCTCTTGGCAGCGAGACCTTGGCTACACCGCTGGCAAGTCTTCACGATCCATTTCTCAAAAGCCCGAACCGCAAATTCAGTACGAGAACAACCTCAAGCGAGTATCGTTCTCAAAGACGAAATCCGCAGGCCTTCGGTGTTCGGCACGGAATTTGGAGCTTCAGTCATTCGGGCGAGCACGCAATACCACATGTGCGCGTTGCTCTCTGCTGCACCTGTATCAGTCTCGCTCCTGTGTTTATTTAGAGATCTAATTGACAGTGGTCTGCTCCTAGAATAACAGTTCAGCAATGGTTTCTGTAACCCTCGGTTTGTTTGGAGGGGATTTCGTACAATGTAAATACCAGCCTTACGGTGGGCTTAAGGCTCTTAAATTTTGAAAGAAGTTTGTTAATGGTTTCTCACTTTTTGTGGAATTGATTTTTTACTGCTTAGTGCTTACTTAACAAAGCAGCCCCACCACATAATGTTGCTGAGTTTATAGAGCAAGGGATTAAATGGAATGGAATTGATTATTACTTGGATAGCAAACAAGGAAAACAGAGTTTGGGAGGGTTTCACCAATTTGAAACAGACAGTGAAGCCTGTGTTGATTTCCCTGTCTCAAAATAATATCGGGTCCCTGAAATATCTTTTGTATCTGTTAACAGAGCAGATATAGACTTTGGAACCCAACTGTGTTATTGCTCAGATCTGAACCATCAGAAAACAACATGAACACGAATTAATCATTTCGCGGAACAACCAGACGTTTTGGGGGGACCAGGTGGCCGTTTTTAAAAGGTTATCAGCTCTGAGACTTTGATGGCTTTCATTAATTTCATTGATTTGATTTATCACAATCAATAGCTCAACAGAAAGCCATATGGTCAATATGCCTGAATTTGCTTTTGTAGTTTTTGTTTAGAATGTGAGCTATGCAAATAAAAAAGCAAGCCTTTGAAGTCTCATGTCTGAGTGCAACAAGTGCAGCATGATCACAAGGCATTCCAATGTCTGTGGCGTGACACTGAATACTTGGGGGGAAGTTTAGTGATTGTGTTTAAATTAGAAGAAAAAACTCACCTTTGAGACTTTCTACATAAATCAGTAAAGTCCCGAGCCTCTAAACACTAATCATTCCCAGGTCTCTCCTCTGCTCTCAGCACACAGACAAAGGCTTTTGTAATCTCAGCCTTAGATGTGTGTTTGGTGTGTGTGTGTGTGTGTGTGTGTCTTGTGTTTGCACGTGTGTATGTGTGTGCGTTCTCGGCACTCCTAACGGGCACCAGATTCCAGATAGGGCTGCTCGTTAAGAGAAATCCATGCGGATGCATCCAGTCATTTAGCCAGAGGAGAAACACTGGCCATATGTTTGAGGGGGACTCAAACTGTGAGGTTTTAAGGTTAAATGGCCTTTGTAGTTGTAATGACATGGTAAACACAAGAGCAGCGAGACGGCTTTTTGAAAAGGATTCTTCAGCTGCGCGCATAGCCTTCACACACACACACACACACACACACACACAGATGCACACAAGTGCATTTTGTCTTTCAAGCATTGACATAGATGCCCCACCAACATCCATGCACGCACATACACATGGTTGTAAAGGCGAGACACACACACACACAAACACATGCACACACACACATGTACACACACTTTCATCTGCATTCCCCATCTGGGCTTAATTCAAAGAAAAGGATTTTGGCAGGATAAAGTATCTCTCTAATGATCTTCTCCAGTTCCACTGCCTGTGAATGCTTAAGGCACTTGTTCATACAGAGGAGGTGAAACCACACTTACAAATTACTACACTAGAAGATACCGCAGACTGACATACCTCCACTCAACTGCTCATTGCAGAACATCTGAATCTGTTATTTTAGCCCATTTAGTATACCTACACGGAATGAGCTGGATACTCTAGATGTTACTTGAGATGATAATTGTTCAGAAGACCATTTCAAGCTTAATCACACTGTTTTTGTTTCTTTCAGAATCAACTGGAAAGGAAAGAAAGAAAGAGAAGAAAAAAGGTAATGCAAAATGCAACCTAAATTTTGGTTATCTTTTTCATTGATTACACCGCTCACTGCTGCCTGCTTTCTGGCAGTATCCCTAACATGTCATCCAATAGCGCAATCCAATAACCATGTTGGCTCAAACTGAATGATAAGCATTCAGTTTCCGTGATTCTGTCCCCCAGGAAAATTAAAAAGAATGCTGCACAGAATTCTCACTTACCCTCTCGGCTTTCTTGTATCACAATTTGCATTCAGAACTGTCAAAAGACAAACCTTTGAATGCTTATGCCTTTGGCCTGCCAACTATGTCGCTTTCTACCTTTTCCAGGGAGGAAAAGGTCTCCAGGCGCACAAGGCCCTCCCGGTCCCCCCGGTCCCCCGGGCCCACAGGGGCCACCGGGCATCCCAGGAATCCCTGGCATTCCTGGGAGCAATGCTGTGGGGCCAGCGGGACCGCCTGGACCACCCGGCCCTCAAGGGCCTCCGGGCCTTCAAGGTCCAGCAGGTATAAATTATTGTTTATACAAAATACATACGATACGCTGTGCGACAGCCAAGCCCAGTGTAACAAGCCAGAGCGCTCGAAAACATCCACTGGCTGAGAGAGATTTGTTCTTCGAACACTTAAAGCAGTTTTTTCTTTGCATGCTGGAGTATTCCCACTCTACAAGAGAGCTCAAGTTGTCAAAATCAATGAACTCAGTGCCTTCGCATAAAGTGACTTTAGTGCAGGATGTCATTGTGCAAGATACCAGCAATCCATCTTTAAACTATGTCATTGTTAGTTTAGTTTTAAACATTTATCATCTCCTCTTTGTTCTTCAGCTGCGCTGTTGGCCAGCATTTGATCATGTCTTTTTCTTGTTGTAGGGGCTGCTGATAAGACTAAAGGAAGGGAATTCCAGGTATAGTATGTCACATATTAAAATATAGCTTACAAGGAAGTCCTTATGGTACAGTGCTGTTGGCATTTGTTGTATTCAAATTAGTCACCATAGATCTCTGTTTTTCAGCCAGCAGTGGTTCATTTGCAAGGGCAGGAAACAACCATCCAAGTGAGAGAAGGTGGGTCTTCTATCCATGTTCAGCTATAGTTAGCATCGTGACTGGGCTTATGTTATACACAAAGCTGAGGAATGACCCTTGGCTGGAGTTAAAATAAATACTACTGAAAACTTCTCGTT
Organism: Holocentrus rufus; assembly: GCA_900302615.1. NCBI lineage: Eukaryota > Metazoa > Chordata > Actinopteri > Holocentriformes > Holocentridae > Holocentrus > Holocentrus rufus. The sequence goes on from OMLF01055922.1 coordinate 24,078, forward strand.
GACAGTTTGCCTCGTGTTTCTCACATTGTTCAGATCTGTCTGAAGGTGTCCTTAGGAACTGGAAGATGGTGTCCATCCACCACCGCGTGTTTAAGATGCACTCTCGCTCTGGAGAGCTGGAGGTGCTGTTGGACGGTGTCTACTTCATATATAGTCAGGTAGAAGTGAGTACGGTCCTTGACCTAACTCTTGTACTTTACAGTTCAAAATCCACCGAACTGTCAGTTTCTTTGTAGTCGAGCTCATAAAAGTTTTTGGTTGCTTTGCTTGTCCATAACTTTTGCATAATGGCTTACAGTTCCAGTGCATAATAAAATATTTCATTTCCCTCTGCTCATGGCTGAATGACAACCTCTATAACTCAAACCCTTATTGGGTGCTCCCATTATTAGAAACTGTTTCAGCTTTGAATAAGCCCTTAAGTTTTTACGCATACTTGTACGGGCTACCCTTCTTAGTTGTATGTATTTTATGTCTTCCCTTCCCACCAGGTGTACTACCTCAACTTCACCGACATTGCCAGTTATGAGGTGATGGTGGACTCCACTCCGTTCCTACGCTGCACCTGCAGTATCGAGACGGGCCAGCGTAAGTTCAACACCTGCTACACGGCTGGGGTGAGCCTGCTGCGTGCCGGCCAGAGGATCTCCATACGCATGGTCTATGAGGACACACTCATCAGCATGACCAACCACACCACGTTCCTGGGAAGTGTCAGACTTGGAGAGGCTCCATCTGCTGGACATAACTGATAACTACACAACCACCAGCCCCTGTTCAGAGCACTTAATGGAAGTTGCTCACGAAGGTCAAATCAGTCCAGTCATACTGTCTATTTGTCCTGCAAGGGATTGATAAATTGATTAGATCTGAGTTTAGAAGCAACTTCTAACCAAAGTCTTGCCATTTGAGACCCCATTCAGAAGATACTGCAAGCCTTCTGTTGATTAAATTTGAGGAAGCCGGTCGGTGACTTTTGCTCCCTTTCACAGTTCTGTATTTGAAAGGACAATGTTGACTGTTAAGCTTCCTATGACATAGATTCTGTGCAAAACGACAAGCCTTGATGAGCCAAAGGTCCTTTTTCTCATCAAATGTTCTTATTTATAGTCATGATTTTGTTTCAACACATAGACAGCATCTCTTTTTATATCAAGGAAGGACACTGCGCTGACAGATACTTAATATTTACGTACTTTAAGTGCTGTTGAATGATAATCTTGTATCTCCAAACACATCAGCTATTCAGAAATTAAGAAAAGAAACATTTTACCTTCAGACTGTATACCTTGCCTTATTAAAAAAAATATCTTAAATAAGTGGTTTTGAGTTCTATAGGACCCTGAGTCATAAAAATGACTTAGAATATACAAGATGATGTAAACCATCAGTGCAAGTACAAAGCAAATCCATCAAAACTGGAGTTATAAGGTATTCACGGGACAACAGCACTATATATTTGCGCACATTTGCACTACAGCATCCCTGCAGAATATCAGAGTGATATGTTTTGTTACAATGCTATTTAGTTACCGTATGAATGAATCCATGTTGAAAAATGAGTTATGTTTATATGTCAGTGTACATATTGTATATAAAATGGGATATACTTTTGTAAATGGATTTGATTGATGGATTAAAATGTTTCATTTTCTGTCTAAAAGCGTTTGTCTCTTTGGTGTTTTTGCAGCCGGTGGTATTGATTTAAAAGGTTAGCAGCTCTTTCATATCGGACTCCCCTGGCACAAGTACTGACAAGAACAAATGATGTTCTTTGAATGAAGCCTTTGTCTATATTAAAATGCGGCTTTTACTGTGAGTTTCACAATATGCTGCAAATTTGGCTGTAATCTTCATACAATTTAAATGAGTTCCATCTTGAGAGGCAGAGAGAGACTGGGGAAGATAGTTCCTCATTTAGAAACCCATTTTGAAACTCAACATTTCAGTTTCCGGGGTTAACTGATGTGTGACCTCACCCTTCTCAGTAACTTGAGGATATTCAGTCTCTTAAGTCTCAGCATGCTGTACAATGCTTTATTATCACTAACAGCATTAATGTTTTGTCTTAGCCTTTTCCTGGCGTACCGAGCCAGTGTTTTAGAAAATGATTTTCGAAAACTCCAAGGGGACATAATTCTACAATTAAATCAGCCACGTTCTGAGGGAGTCAGTGATGGGAGAATGGCCAAGATGTCTAAAACAAGAGAGGTATGTCACTGATTATGCAGGATGGAGTCATCTTGGACATTGTACTACTGAGATTTATGCCATTATCAAATACTCAGATAGCGCTGCAATAATAAATTTTCTCTAAATGCTTTGTTTTCTCTTAGGACATAAAGTCAAGTACTTTCCAGCAAACTCAGAAGAGTTCTCTGAAATTATCATTTAAGAGAGTAAAGCGGGAACAGGGCGGCTGTAGAGGTCGGTCTTTGTCAGTTCAGACATGAAAATGTGTCCATTAGTTAAAATCTAATCTGGAAGTGAGACCATAAACAGCATATGTTAATAAAACAATTACATGTTTATTTCCTCTTTCTAGTTCCAAAGTCGTTTCTGCAGTTAACAGCCAATAATAACAACCAAACATATGTCAAAGGTAAAGCTAAATTCAAGTATTTGGCTTTGGCATGGTGGTGTTTGCCATTATTTTGACAAGGTGTATTTTGCCTTTTCTCATAGGAGATGTAACAGTGATCCCTTGGACTGTTGCTATACAGCACGGACATGCAATTTCACCAAAGGAAAACAAAATAGTTGTCCAAGAGGACGGTTATTACATGGTGTTTGGACAAGTACTGTGTCACTGTCGAAATACAACACTCAAGCAGAACTAAATTGATATTGCGTGTGATTTGTTCCAACTATGCTGCTAATGTTCCACTTCATTAACAGGTTTTGTTCAAAAGCCCAGACACCATTATGGGCCATATAGTTCGGAGGTGGAGTCCCACCACATCGGGCAAGAGATCAATAGAGCTCTTGCGCTGCCTGCAGGAGATGCCTCAGGCACATTCGGACAACACCTGCTACACTGCCGGTCAGTACAGCCCTACTTTCCTGACCTCTGAAAAAAAAATGTGTTTTGCCTGTCCTTGTTTGCTGGGTTTTAATGCCAACTCTCATCTAATATTTAGCAATTGTGAAACCCTCTATTTGAATGACACGTATCCTCCGTCATAGGCCTAGTGAAGCTGAACCAGAACGATGAGCTAGAACTGGTGGTTCCAAATCGGCCCCAAGCCCTGGTCTCTACGGACGCAGACTCAACCTTTTTTGGTGTCATACAGCTGAACTGAAACAAGGCAGCATGAAAACGATAAGGACGCAGCTTATTGTTGCAGGATGTGGGAAGCTGACACCGAGCTGTCTGAGGGGATACAGATAGAGAGAAACAAGTGACAGCGGCAGGAAAAGTGAGCCATGCTCTCTCTTGGTGACTGTCATCCAGCAGCTGAGGCACAATGACTTTTCCACATGAACTGTCCAGAAGACAGCTACTTTTGAAATCATTTTGCATATATAAAAAAAGCCCTTTTACATTGTGTACAGTATCTCTCAGGGACTCCACGGCCTTGTCACACCAAACACTGTTTGTGTGTGCTGCCACCTCCTTTCATCACAGTCTATTTCTGCACGTCTCTTTATACCTTGCTGGGTGCTTCCCTCCACCTCCACCTCCACTCTGGCTGTTTATTTGTTCCTCTTGTCTATTTTAGAATGGTTTCCGTTTTCCTAATAGTATTGCAGGAACAAACAAAGCTATAAATGTATATTGCTTAGATGAGGTGTTTATTGGTTGACCCCTCAATAAAAGTGATAAATATCATGACAAATAAGTTGTAACTTTCTTCAGTCCAAAACTAAAAATTTTCCAAATGTACTTTATTTAAATGACCAGTCATAGGTTTGTATATTTGTTTGTGTATCGGTTTTTACAATTAAAACAGAAATGCTGAAAATCATGTTTGATTAAAGACTGTATTTGCTCAACTTACTTTCTAAGACTGTTACATGGAAGGTGCTTGTCACTGATAATGTCTTTGCTGTGTAAATATAGTGTCCACATCGCCTGTCGGGTGTCCCCAGCTGTTTTCCCCTCTGTGTTTTTTTATGAAGCACAGCTATAAGAGGGCGTATGTGTGTGTGTTTGTATGTGAGTGTGTGGGCTCTGACAACAGTAATGGTGCAGTACAACAACAGCAGAAGCAGCACAGCGAGAATGTTCAGACGGACACTCTCCAGCCTCCTGCTACTCTGGTCGCTCGGCCATGACCTTTACATAACTGGAGTGTCATATTATGATCCAAAGGTAGGCTCAAACTCATCATTCTCACTGGTATAAATTATTGCAATATATTTAAGCAGCTCTGATGTTGTGAGGTACTTTTGTTCGTTTTGGGATGCCAAGGGTGTGTTACTGTGGTTTCCATGGTTTAGTGCTCATCATTAATTCTCCTTTCATTTCAAGGAGCAGTCCTGGCACAACCAGAACCTCTGTTCTATTCCTGTGGATCTGGATATGAGGCTTAGAAGACTGGACCTGTCCAATAACTTCATCAGACAGTTGCACACACTTGGTCTGCCATACTTAGAGCAGCTGGACCTGAGCTGCAACCAGCTGGATCTCATCTCTGAAAGAGCTTTTGAAAAGCTGGCTCAACTTGAAGAGTTGAATTTGTCCAGAAATGCACTGAACAACAACCTTGGCAGTAACAGCAAAGCCCTCCAATCCATCAGTAGACTGAGGAGTTTGGACATATCAATGAACAGTTTGAATGATGAGGCAGTGGAACTGTACCTTCAAAACAAATCTTCCCTTGATCAACTTAAGATGACTGGTAATGGCTTGACAAGACTCACACGCAGCTTGTTCAAAGAGAGCAAAGGCTTGAGAGCAATTAGTATTGATAATAATCTGATAACAGTTATAGAAGAGGGGACATTTGAACCTCTGAGCAGATTAGAGACACTAAATTTGGCCAAAAATAATCTTGCCTATATCTGTGACTTTAAATTACATCAAGTGAAATATCTGAATCTAAGTGGAAATTCAGTAGAGTTCTTCGTTACACGTGAAGACAACAAGTTGTACCGGCTTGAAATCCTTGATCTAAGTTTCAACAAACTCATTTATTTCCCAATTGTTCCAAAAATCAATCGCTTGAAATATCTTTATTTACAGAATAATATGGTTGGTACTTTGAATTCAGAGGCAACGATGGTATCAGAAGTTGAATCTCTTTATAAAGAGATCATAAGTGATGATGAAAATGCAGCTGAAAAAAATAACATACAATCAAACTGGAGGATGATGCCATTGGTTTATATTGACCTGAGCTACAACCACTTCCGGTCTTTCCCACTAGAAACACTGAGCCTTCTCTCATCTCTGGAGACCCTGCATTTTGGTTATAACTGTCTCCGAAACATCATCTTTAATATTACAGAAGATAGTCGCCAGCTTTTCTTTCCTTCCTTGAAGTACCTTGACTTCCAAAGCAATGGACTTGAATATATTTCCCCCCTGTTTCTTGAGTCACTCACACAACTGGAGACATTAAATCTGCAGGAGAACTCTGTGGAACCTTGTGCCCCCATGGACCATTTGGGATTGTCTCAATCAGCACAGCAAAGTGTAAATCCTAATACATCTTGTGTTGCACTTGGGAAAATAAGGACCCTTCAGCATCTTAACCTTAAAGAAAATGGCATAAAGATTCTTTACCCAAACACATTTGAGAAAACCTCCTTGGTTTCCCTTAACCTTGCAGGAAATTCAGATATGGTAATGCAGGTGGGTGCACTGCAGGGTGTGCAGAGAGGCCTTCAGTCACTAATAATGAGTGAAATTAACATGACCAGCTCTGGTCTGTCTTTACCTTGTTTGCCAGTGCTAACTCATCTGAACATCTCAAACAACCATGTAGATGCCATACCCAGCAGTTTAAGCTGTTCTCCTCTAAGGGAAATCGATCTCAGAAATAATGTTTTTGTGTCTTTAAACCATTCTTTGATAAGTGATCTATCTGTAAACCTCAATATTATGTATATTAGTGGCAATTATTTCAACTGCTGTGACAGTAAATGGCTTGAAATCCTAAATGAGCTTAAGATAAAAGTGCCTGACATTGGCCATACTGAGTGCATTGCAAATGGCAAATACATTGCTTTGACAGATTATTTGAAAAACCCTTCTTTGTATTGTTTGTTTCATACAAGTACTCCAGAAATCAGCTTTGGACAAGCTATTATAATTGTTTTATTTGTATCTACAGTATTTGCAGTGCTCATCATATTCACCAGGAATCTGTGTTGCCACCAAAAATCCTTTCTAGTGTGATGTTCAGTATGTGTAAAATATATTATTCTTTCATTGTGTACCTTGTTCCCTGTTACATACAGTAGACTAAATAAATACCTTCAGTTAGAAATGCAAAACAGTCTATAGTTAGCATACTTCCTGTGTGTCTGTTTCACCCATGCTTCTGTAAATAGAAGTGGGGGTTAAAAACACTTAAGCAAAACATTTTCATCCCATTTTCCAATTTATATAAAGAGAACGGAATCTGACATGTAAATCCATTCTCGCTTTTATTCAAACATTTAGTAATGACTCCACTTCACACTACTAATCTGTTGGAAGAGCATCATGCTGTGTCATCTGTGAAACGTTGTGATTAAAATTGGCTTTAACAACTGCTTAACTCCCATGTTTTGTTACACTCTGTGCCAGTTCACTATTTATCAAGTCAAGGAGATTTGCTTATCCTTCATCGTGCTGTTTGTTTGTAGCTAAAAGTCTTAACCTTGGCTCAAATTTTTATGACATCTGTGCAGTCTTGCACAACATTCCCAGAATCTGGACTGAATGTGAACTTTTGAACTAGTCAATTTTATGCCAATAACAGCCCCTGTAAATTCTCCGGGTAAAAGCATTTGAAGCTGTTTTAAGATTATTTCAGAAACCGTATCTATGAGACGGTGTTTATCCATTACAATGTTCCGCTTTCTTTATTCGCATTTTGCGGTTAATGTGACCCTGACCCTGTGGGGCTCATCTGCATGAAACTATTGAAAATGTATCACACATTGCAGTAAGCTTGGTTAAGACAATACATATTGTAATAAATTCACTTTAGAAATATTACTCTCACCTTTACCTTGAGTTCTTGATGGAGATGACAATGAAGTGACACAAGCACATCCTGGCCTTCGAGTTCATCAGTTTCATCTGTTGAATTTGTTTCCAGTTTAGCTACTTAAATTCACCAATCTATACTATATTTGCATCATGTGGACAGGATCGCTTCTATCATTAAGTGTGCAGTGCAGCTGCTTCATCCAATCCAGCCCTTTGATATGGCTTTACTAATTCAAAAATATCCCTTTATATAGTGCACACTAATCAAAATTAGGTAAAACTAAAGAGATAAGTAACATTTTACATCAAAGTAACTTTTTGCTGTCCCAGCCTGCAGGTCCACCAACATCAGTGGTGATTTGTTGCAGTTTATATAACAAAATGCCGGTGAAAAAAAATAAGCTTAGTGATGCAATTCTTTATTCTCTTAAGATCAAGCAAAAGATGAAAACAGCAACCAAATGCCCCATACTTCAGGTGACACAGTACAAACCTCTACATCTTTTCTGTGTAAAGCGGACCATGGTACAGTTGTGCTATGTTCTCATGTGTGAACTGCAGGTCACAGGTTTTTGCATATAGACAGGAAAGCCTGATGACTTTGCTTGCACACAGTGAAGCGATAACTTATAATTAACAGCAGAACAAAAGAGAAAGTGCTATAACAGGAGGATATCCTGTCGAGCAGTTCCTCATATGGTCACTTTACAGCTACTCTTGACACATCCTCCTCCTTCCAATGTGATGTGATGCACTGTTTTGAAATTATTATTGCGTCCACCTGGGCAGAGCCGGGCTTCAGGCCTGTGATTTCAGCATTAGTGTCAGAGGAGGTGGAACAAGCCTATCAATCTAGGTCTTGGGCAACATATACTCTAGGAAATTTCTTTGTTGCCCCACCCACAAGATTTACTAGATCAAGTAGCAGCTTGACAAGTTCAAGCAAAGAGTACTCAAAGAAAAGAACACCATGCGGATAGTATTAGCTGTAAAACCATAGGAATGCATGCAGCAAATTGTATTCATTCTTTTTCTATGTGTTGTATGGTAGCTGGCACTCAAAATGATGCACAGCACCAGGTGCTTTATTAACACCTTATAATAAGTACTGACAACTTGTATATAGGCCTAATATTGCTAACTTTAAATCTCTACTCCCTCTAATGTCTGTATTTCCACTAAAAGCTCTATTCTAAACCCTGTTGTGTCAAATAAATGAAAACCTCTCTCAATATTTCCTTAATATTATTCACTGTTGAATTTTTAATATCTGGGTCCCCTCTGACTTGCTCTAAACCTCCATAAAACACAGTTCATTGCTGTTGCAGTATATCTTGCATCTGATTTAAGGGGGAAGGATCCCTTCTACTCTTCTATATCTGATCTCTTGTCGGTAAAATGTCTGAATCTTTCTTGACTGTGCTCACTGCTTAAGCACACAGCTCCTCTTTAACTTTTCCCCTCCTATTTCTTGTTGGACACTGTGTGCTGACACTGAATCAAAGTTTCCTTTCCAACAGTACACTGCCTGGTCCTCCCCACACATCTCCACGGCCTACTCTTGGTAACAAGCAACATCTTAGTCAACATAAATGGCCTCTAAGATTCAAATTAATTCTCTCTGACAACTTGCAATACAGTGTAACAGCTCCATCTCATTTTCCTCTTGCTCTCCCCAATAGACACAAGGAAATCTCCATTCAGAGCCACTGCCAGACACCTGCAATTTCCCTGAATTATTCACTTAGGTTCCAATGTGTAAGGTCTGACTTTGGTCATAGCAAAAAGTAAAAAGTTGCTGAAAACAGGGTTGTCTCAATAGTGTGCACTGCTGTAGGAAGCAGCCTCAGGCAAGTGTCCAACTGGAACATATTCATTTCTTTGAGCCATGACTGGCTGAACTCTCCTTCCCAGTGGTCCTGGCAGAATCGTTGTGCGGGTAGAGAGGTAATGAATGTGATGGGTTGCAATGCATTTCTCTGGCACTGTGGCTAATTCTAGTTGGTCAGAGTTTTCCTTATGCAGTTCTACTTATGCAAGTCTCTTGTCCATATTTCCTTTACATCAGAGGAAAATCCAACAGCAAACTACTGTGTTTTAGTGTGTTTAAATCCATTTTATCCAGTGCACAAAATTCTGACAGTATATCAGCCTGGACAACCATGTGTCAACATAAAGCTCAATCTTGGAATTTTCAGTATTTTTTATTGATTTATTTTTCTCCAGTTCACTGTTCTGAATGGGTGGGCAGACAGGCCGATTACACCATCTTTCAAAATGTCCCAAAACTTTCACGTTTCTTCACTTACAATGAAAGAGGAGCTGAAGAAAGAGCAAAACACGCCACCACGTTTCCTCCGGGCTTAATTGACCTTCAGTGCGGCGGCCGTTGGCTCCACACGACGTTGTCAGTAGCTGAAGAAAGAAGCAGGACACGTTTCAATTTCCGAAGTCCGACATTACAACGCGGGACATCTCTGATTTTTGTCTGAGATGCATCTGCTGTTGTTAAATTGAACATTGTACGTGCATTTTAGCTTAATTGCATCAAGAAGAGACCATGTGAGATGGAGATGGCAGCAGTGTACCACAACACAGCGCGCGCGAGAGCCACAGACGGGAAAATGAATTGAATTGACAGAGAGAGAAGAAGAAGGACAAGAAGACAGAAACGAAGAAATGCTGCGTTTGATAACTCCGTATCTAAAAATCTAATGTTTGGCCCCTCCTCCACAGTAAACCAGTGAACAAGCCGTAAATCTTCCCGCGAAGCCTGGACGACTCCATGGTCGGGCAGCTGCAACGGATCGGGTACTGACAGTCCAACCATCATGACTCAACAACAGCAGCGACCCCTCCAAAATGTGCTCTGTTCCTCTGACATAACCAAGAAATGCCTGTTAACCTATAAACTCCTGCGGTTGGAAAATGCTCGCAGTACACTCGATCAAGAGCTTCAACACTTTACCAGCAAGGTAAGATATCGCTAAACCTAAAGCACACAGTGTCACGTTCTGCTTGACCATTATCTAAATGTATTTAGCTAGCTAGCTAACGTTAGCGTTGGCTAAGTTAGCAGTTGAACAGCAGGTGTCATGTGTTAACCACGCTAATATTATAAATGAAATAAAATGAACTGCTGCTATTGCAAGAAAAGGGTCCATATTATCGGGTGTAATTATTACATTACATTACATTATCGGAACAATAATAAATTAATTGTCTCACTTAACGTTATTGGATGATAATATATTGGCCGTTGATATATCATGCATCCTTACATGTGACAATTTAATGATGAGTGTTAAACAATGGCATAGTCATAATAATGACCACATGGCCACAGTGGAAGACTGTGCCAATGCCAAGTCTTCAAATGAGAACAATTATTTAGAGACCTTGCTGAGTGATGGGGTTCCCTCTCCACCTGTAACTCTAACACATACACAGTGCACACTGTTGGGCTACTTCACCTCACACTTTACTACCGGCCTCCAGGACCCTCAGCTCAGAACATACTAAATCAATGGCTTCAGTAACTTTCTGCAATTATACATATTTTATCTTATAAGTGATATCAGTACTAAGGCCTCTAAACTAAAGTAGCTCAAGCTCACCAGCCATCATTTCAATCCCACAATTGGTGAAAACGCACCACTTTTTAGGCTTAAGTCTGTGTATTGTCTACTGTTTCTTAGGAAAACTTTGACACATATTACAAACCATTGCTGTTTTTTGCCTAACCAGAAAGAAAATCTTCTTTGTCAATATGAATGTGTTTTCAGACAGGCAGGTAGATTTGACCCTCTGGTAGTTTTAGGTATACAGAATCTTGGTAGTTCTAGTGTTAAAACATTATTTTCCCAAAGTAGTTAATTTAGTTAAGCAGATTCACATAAATTAATCTAAACGTTGTTGATTAGAAAATAATTGGTTAGACTGTGTAAGGCTTCAGTATCATACAGCTAATCAGTGTATTAATAAGAGGTTTTGACAATTTTATTTCCTCAGGTCTATGAAGAGGTCCAAGACTTCCTACATTCACCTCTTCCATCCACTGCCTACTGTGACCTAATGAAGGCTTTGGATGCAAAATGCCATGCTTTTGACAAGCTTCTGGCTTTATTAAAAGACATATCAAATGGTAAGTCAAGAAATAATAAAGAAGTTAACCTTCTGTTGTTGCTATCAAGGGCAGAATCTCACTTGTTGGGTGGTAACACCAGCTGTTATAAAATCACCTTGGGTCAGGCACACCAGCAAATACAGTTGTGTAATTGCCTGATCCATGGCCAGCTATCACATCACATGGCTTTCCAATGTGTGATTTTAGGAACAGATTTTCAATGAGGCTTTGTTTATCAAAACAAACTATCTCCCCCTGCAATTCCCATCTGTGCAGATCCACAATTCTGTGTCCAAACCTCTGCTGAAAATGGAGTTACAACAAATCAAATTAAGCTACTCAAAGACAGAGGGATCTTGATGACAGATGTTCTCAAGTTTGGGCCTATGCTGCAGAATGTCCTCATGGCAAGCTCCATAACCAAAGCAGCCCAGGTGCTTGGAGCCACACTGTCCCTTCAGCAGTTGCAACAGTTCCTCATCCTCCAGCCTCAGAAGGTCCAGAATGATGTCATGATCTGTAGCACCTCATCTAGCTGTAACACTGTCATTGAGACTTCCAGTTCGTTCTGTCACTTTAAGGCCGAAGAAAAAGAACATGCTGTTGTTTGTAAGACGAACTCCCAACCAGATGTAGCGGTTGAGCCACCTGCCATCATTCAAAGTCAAAAGGATAACACAAAGAGGCCACCACCACCCCTTCCCGTTAAAGCTACACTCCCTGAGATCAGTAACCCTAACCCCATGAAAATAACAGTGGATGCACCACTAATTGGCTGGGGACGTGAGAATGATGTCCAGGTGCAACACCAAAAACAAACATCCTCTCAGCTGTTGCACTTCCTCAGAATAAATACTAAAAACAAGGGTGCAATGGAGCCGATTTTCACAAAATGGAAGAACAGCTTTCAGTCCATGTCAGGTTTGCCCCAGCCAACATTACCAGCCATGAAAATACCAGCCCAAACAAGTGAGTTGCTTGCAGAAATGGAAAACCAAGGCCCTGTCTTCAAAGTAAAGCGAGTTGAGTCAAGTGGCTGTCTGACCTACACATGCATCATTGCTACCAAGACTGAATTGTGGGATATTGGAGACATCCTCACAAATGTGAGACTGGACCCCTCAGAGGCCAGCCCTTTGGAAAACGTGGGTGAAAAATGCCAAAGTGAAACCCATCATGCAGAGACATCTACTGTGAGCCTCCATTTGAAAACCCAAAGTCTCGAGGATACAGGGCCTGAACACCAGAACGATTCTGCTGCTGCTACATCGTCCATCAAGCGCATTTCCATTCCAGAGTTCCAGATCAGAAAGTTTGAAGAGACTGAGGTTGTGGTGTCTCATATTGTCAGTCCAGGGAACTTCTACATCCAGCATGCAGACTCCAGCCTGAAGCTGCGGGCCCTTGTCACAGAGTGAGTTATTAAGATTGGCTTCTAATCTCATGTCTGCAGCAGCTTTTTCTCAACTTTTCTCAGTCCTCACTAATTGGCTGATCACATTCCCAGAACTTTAACCCCCCCCTTTTCCTTTTTGTTCGTTATTTTGTTTTCGTATTAGATAAACATGAGGAAAATTTGGACTGCATCTTTGTTAAAGATTTTGTTTTTAATGTATTCCACATGTTTCTGGTGGTCTGATTATTTTTTCTTATTTGCAACAGCTGGGAAGCCAGTAGTTCATTTTCGGAGCAGAATTGCATTCCAGACATTGGAACCCTTGTAATGGGTTGGTTCCCTAAACAAGACCAATGGTGCAGGTCCCAAGTGATAAAGATATGTGGAGTAAGTGAAGGTGAGTCCAGCTTTCATATCATGGAAGCGATTTTGCAAATGCTTACCCCTAGATGGTAGCAACGTCATTTCTGTTGCCTGTAGCCACTTAGACAGTATTACCTTATGTGCACTTTCAATTGAAAACGAATGGATTCAAGTTTTTTTGACTTAACCTGTCATGTTCTCTACCTCTCATTTGTTAGACAATAATACCACCAATGGTGCTGGGAGTGTGACAGCCATCAAGGTGGAGGTGAAGAGGCTGGACTATGGTGACACTGCCTGTCTGTCTCTGTGCAACCTCAAAGAGCTGACCCCAGAAATGTCTGTCTTTCCCCTCCAGTCTGTGCAGGTGTCCCTGGCAAATGTGAGTGTTTCAGTTTAGACATTCTGTACATGTTAGCCTCATTTAATATTCATATCAAGTTATTATGCATTTAAACCAGCACTTAAATCTCTGAGGTGGATCTGTTAAGATTCTTGTACACAGATATCCATTTTGTCTTCCCTCACTCGTTCTCTACCTCTGTGTTTGCAATCATGGAAATGTTTAATATGTTGTGTTCCACTCAGAGTGCACCCTCGATTATTGGCATTTATCCATATGATTAGTCACAGTCTTATCTTTTTCTCATTGATGAAGCAAATGAATTAGCGGAGGGCATGGTATTTAGTGCTGTATCCTCCCCTCCAGGTGATGCCTGTGAATGGGAAGGATTGGTCTGAGGAAGCACTGGGCTGGTTCAGAGCTATGGTGCACAACAAGACCCTGTATGCCAGGCTGTACCCGCAGGGGCCCAAAGTAACAGTTGAACTGTTCTTGGAGAAGGGAAAGATCGGAGCTATGAGGTACTTCATTTTGAAAACACAATAAGTGCATTCTGAATTGATGGTGACTTGTGGGATCAAAGGGATGATTAATGACATGTGATCGAGGTTGATGATGTCACTTTCATATTTATTGACACATCTAGCAGACACGTTACCACTGTAAACAAGTGTGGGATTTTATTTTGCCAGCTGTCTGCCAGATTTGAAGAAATTAGTACTTATAGATAAGATGAAATACAGTGCCGTAATACATAGTTTCTTTTAGTAAGACATTGTAGTGTTTCAGGTCATCAGCTATACAACATTGTAACTGCAACGTTTATTTCAGGAGAGGTGCATCACTGTCTTTGAGACTGGCTCAGAATGGACATGCAAAACATGACAAACTGAAAAACGTTGGCATCATAAAACGAAGTAAGCAGCTTCACAGTTTTATAGTGTACATTATACATCTAGGTGCCACTGTAGCCTGTGTATAATCAATGCACAACTCTCATTCACAATCTTAATGCTTTTCTTTCTTAGGCACTTTTCAAGAAAAAATGAGAAAACAGGAGGCTGATTGGGAGAAATACCTCATTTCATGCTACACTCAAAACAAGAAATTACACTGAACGAAGGGCATGCGGCCTTATACAGGTGTTTGTGTAATTTTGTCTGTCTTATTCAGAACTCTGATAGAAGCCCTACCATGAAACCATTTCCTTGCCATTGGGATTTTTATGGTGACCAGGTTTTAATATTGTCAATTTACAAGAAAATGTCCAGTGGAATTTCATTAAAAACTAGATGCTGACAAGCTGCTGTTGAGATAGGTGCTCCACAGCACACTGACAAATCAGTAGTGTTACAGTTTAAAATGTCATTGGTTGCTTTAGTTCAAGTTGAGTAGCACGTATCCCCTGTCTTTTGTATTTTCAAAGTGTCTTAACATTGCAATTTATAACATTACAACAAAAATAGGTCTAGTGAATGTCTTGCATCATGTAGTCCAGTTTTGCATTGAAGTCTCTTGAGCATTGACTGTCCTGAAGATAATATTCTAGTATTCAGCTAACAGAATTTGACTGAATTATCCCTAGAGGGTTGAGTAAAATAAAAATACTGTAATATATATTTTGTTAAGCTTTTGATACGCAAATGCATAAGAATGACAAATTTTGCTTTATATTAGCCCTGTATTTTTCTACCTTCTGTTCATTTGTCTTTTACCTCATTTTTTCCAATGGAAGAAAAGTCTGTTATTTAGAGTACTAATAATTTAAATCACTAGACAGTGCCAGGTTAAATGCCCTCTGCTCTCTATTAATTCATTCTTAGTTTCCAATGTGCCATGGCATTTTTTTTTGTAAAATCACATTTCTTTGACAAAAATAATTACTAAAGCTGTCTTACCTTGGTTAATATTAGTGACAAGTTCTTGTTTTCTTGTGCAATTGGTCAAGTTTACTTTTTCTTTGCAATATATAAATCTAGTCTATGCTTTGCAGCAATAAAGCATGTTATCCAAATTTAAAAAATGTCTTAGGTCTCCCTATATTGTTGAATGAACTTTCTCTCTTGATACTGTAAATTATTGTTAGCTCTATTGTAGGGAGGAGTTTGAGCAGAATAAACTTTGAAATTTCAGACAAATAGGAGTTATTTCGGCACGTACATGAAAGTCCAAGGGCAAGTGAGGTAACCTTGCATTTGTTGTTCTGATTCATCATCTGCTTGTGGTAGAAATTACATCCCCGTCAACATATACAGCCCACCAGATCCAAATTAATCCTCTCTCTGGCAACCTGTCCCAATACAGTGCACCAACTCCATCTCATTTTCCTTATGCTCTCCAAAGTGGATAAAATAAATCTCTATTCAGAGGCATCACCAGACACCTGCAGTTTCCCTGAATTATTCAGGTAGGTTCCAATCTGTAAGGTCTGACTTTGGTCACTGCAAAATCCTGAAAACAGGGTTGTCTCAAAAGTTTGCGCTGCTGTAGCAAGCAGCCCCAGGCAAGTGCCCAACTGGAACATATTCATTTCTTGGAGCCATGACTGGCTGAACACAATGCATTCATTTGGCACTGTGGCTCATTCTAGCTGGTCTGCATTTTCTTTGCATATTCTCTCCATATGCAAGTCTCTTATCCATATTTCCTTTACATCAGAGGAAAATCATACTGCAAACTACTACTAGTTGGCGTTTTTAAACCCATTTCATTCGATGCACTACATTATGCCAGTCTGGCAACCTGGTCAATCAGGCGCCAACCCCAGCCCCCAAACCCACTGTTCTGAAGAGGTGGGTGGACAATGATGCCAATTTAGCAATTTTGTTTAGCAGCTTTTCAGACTACCCTGGCAACTTGTTTGTTTTTTTTTTTCCCAAAAGCACCTATCAACAAATTTAGCAACTTTTTAAATTTATTTGGAACTTTTAGCAACTTTTGAAAGTGACTCAAACATTAAAATGCACACATGTTCCCTTTAAATGATACAAAAACAAAAATGTTGTTTTTAATACTCTGTATTACTAAACTAAAAATATGACATAATAAACAAATCTGAATGAACACATTTCAAATCATATTTTGCCAAGGTCAATTTGAGTAAGGTCATTGTGTATTCTACGTAATGACGCAATTTTTCATCACTACGAAATTGCGACATCATGCAATGACGTCACAGCCTCATTTAGCAACTTTTAGCAACAAATCAACCTGTCTGTAGCAACGTTTCCCAAAAAATTAGATGGCAACACTGTAGGTAGATAAGTATGTAATTATATGAACTTTCAAATTGTCCCGCTGAAGTTTCACGTTTTCACCAACAATGAAGGAGAAGCTGAAGAAAGAGCAAAACACCCCACCACATTTTTCCGACAGGCCTTTTTGACGTTTAACATGGCTCCTGATGTCCAGGCATTGTCATTAGCTGAAGAAAAAGCAGGACACATCAATTTCCAAATGTGTAAGTCCGACACTGTAGCGTTAAATCATTGCATTTACAACACATGATATCTGTGGACTTTGTCTGAAATACATCTGGTGTTGTTAAATGAAACCTTTCGCGCACATTTGGCTTAATTGCATCAGGAAGAGACCATGTGAGAATGTTAAGAAGTTGAGCCTGCACCAAGATGGCAGCAATGTACCACAAGGAACAGGACAAGACAGAAACGCAGCTTTGTGGTAACTCTATATCCATAAATCTAGTGTAAGGCCTCTTCTCCAGAGTAAACCTGTGAACAATCATGCTGTTCAACCACCAGCGCCTCTGAATGTAAACGCTTTTACCGGACAACCACCGGTTTCATAAGATATCCAGAATCCTTCCCACTAACATCTGTGCAAGTCCAACTGTCATGACCCAGCAGCAACAGCACCTTCACAACGGGCCCGGATATGTCCTGGGATTCATGTAACATTTCACCGAAATGAATGTTACCGTCCAAACTACTGCTGTTGGGAAATTCTCGCTGTACACTCGATCAAGAACTTGACCAACGAGGTAGGATTATGTGGCCTTAAATTAGCCAAACTAAACTACATAGTCTGTGCTTCATCGTAATCTCTAATTTTATTTAGCTAGTCAGCTACCTGTCACCTAGCACATCAGCTGGACGTGCCGTTTCGTTAGGTGCCACACTGATGTTAGCCAATTGTTCATTAACTCATGGTAGTTATTGCTTGACACCAGCAGAATAAACCTTTATTTGGAAAATAATTGGTCAGATACCGTAAGACTGCAGTATTATGCGGCAAATCATGCATTAATCAGATCAGATGTTTTACAAACTGTTCCTCCTGCAATACCGGACTACTCCACTGTGGCGCTATACCGTAATTAGCACAATGCGCCCGGAAATGCGTTGCCGAAGAAGAAGACCTCTGCGTTTACCTACCTGGCAGGTTAGCGCATATTAACCAAGGGAATGAACGCTGCAGGTGAAACAATGTTCAGATGGTTCATCACACACGTGAGTAATTTGTTTTGCACCGAAGCATCTCACTACATTTGGTTGCTGAATTACATCACATGATTTTCCAAAGTTAAACCCAGTCAGTTTTCCAAGTTACATCTTGAAGGCTTTTTTTCAGCTTTGCAAATACTGCAGCAGATTATATTTATTCAAAAGACAGTTGGAGACAGTGAAGACGACAGATGAAACAAACTGACACATGTAGGCTAAAAATGTCCCGCTCCTAATTCACAAAGCATGTCACCAACAATGCATGGTAATGTAAGCTGCATAGGCAGCTGATACCGTCTGCAGGGAGTGAGATAGCATACTTTTTTTTTAATATAGTCCTCTTGCAATCAGAAAAATGTAACTTTCAGTGTTAACAGATCATGTTAACAACCAAAGTAGTCATAATAAAATGCAATAGTCAGTTTAAGAATTTCAAATCTATAAAATCAAGACAGCTGCATAAAGATACAAACTGCTGGCTAATTTGAATGATCTTGGCTTTGTTGAAATAAGACAGCACACACAAGTTCTTAAAGCAACCTTATTTTTTATATAATTAAATAATTCAGGCAGCGGTGTGTCTGTGTGTACATGTGTCTACTGCTGTGTCTATGGCCCGTAATTGCTATTTGTCATGGTGACCATTTTCAGAGTGGAAACAGTGGAACAGCCTTCAGTACATGTTAAGTTTGTCCCAACCAACATTATCCGCCATGAGAATACCAGCCCAGAGAAGTGAGTTGTGTGCAGAAATGGAAAACCAATTCAGATTCAGAGTAAAGTGAATCGAGTCAAGTGGCTGTCTGACCTACACATGCATCATTGCCACCAAGTCTGAATTGTGGGATATTGGAGACATCCCCACAAATGTGAGACTGGACCCCTCAGAGGCCAGCCCTTTGGAAAATGTGGGTGAAAAATGCCAAAATTATATTGTTTTCCTGTTAGATAAACATAAGGAAAATTTAAACTGCATCTTTAAGATTTTGTTTTTAATGTATTCCACATGTTTCTGGTGGTCTGATTATTTTTCTTACTTGCAGCAGCTGGGAAGCCAGTAGTTCATTTTCGGAGCAGAATTGCATTCCAGAAATTGGAACCCTTGTAATGGGTTGGTTCCCTAAACAAGACCAATGGTGCAGGTCCCAAGTGATAAAGATATGTGGAGTAAGTGAAGGTGAGTCCAGCTTTCATATCATGGAAACGATTTTTGCAAATGCTTACCCCTAGATGGTAGCAACGTCATTTCTGTTGCCTGTAGCCACTTAGACAGTATTACCTTATGTGCACTTTCAATCGAAAACTAATGGATTCAAGTTTTTTTTTTTTACTTAACATGTCATGTTCTCTACCTCTCATTTGTTAGACAATAATACCACCAATGGTGCTGGGAGTGTGACAGCCATCAAGGCCATCTCTCTTTCCCCTCCAGTCTGTGCAGGTGTCCCTGGCAAATGTGAGTGTTTCAGTTTAGATATTCTGTACATGTTAGCTTCATAATTTAAGGTTCATGTAAATTATTATGCATGTAAATAAGTACTTAAATCTCTCAGAGATGGACACACCAAGATTCTCGTACACAGATATCCATTTTATTGTCCCTCCCTTGTTCTCTACCTCTGTGTTTGCAATTATGCAAATGTTTAATATGTTGTGTTCCACTCAGAGTGCACCCTCGATTATTGGCATTTATCCATATGATTAGTCACAGTCTTATCTTTTTCTCATTGATGAAGCAAATGAATTAGCGGAGGGCATGGTATTTAGTGCTGTATCCTCCCCCCCAGGTGATGCCTGTGATGGGAAGGATTGGTCTGAGGAAGCACTGGGCTGGTTCAGAGCT
>OMLF01055923.1:6658-19170 GCA_900302615.1 Holocentrus rufus
CTGCCCCGGGGGGTGGACGGGACGCCGACGAGGAAGATCCGCTGCAAACGGTGCGAGGGGTCGGACTGTAAGGTGACGCAGGTGTCACGGGGAACCCTCTTCCTGCCGGCGTGGGTGCGGTCAGGCGGGCCCGATGAGGACGCCATGACCTTTGTGACTTGCAGCGGGTGCGGGCAGCAGTGGTACCACAGCGGCTGGATGTGGCTCTGACCCCAGAGTATGTTTCATATCCCAAATCTGAGATAACAAGACTATTACTTTCCCAGCCGGTCCTCTGTCTCAAGATTTTTTTTTCTACATTGAGCCAAGTGATTATTGATTTGTTGATAGACATCAATCATAATTTTGGTATTCGATTGATCGATGTTGTCATTTATCAAGTAAAAATCCCAAACATTTGCTGATTTTTTTTTTGGGCTGCTGTTCAGACTGAGAGAGCAATTTGAAAACATCACTTTGGGCTCTGATCACTTCCCTTGATATATTTTTGACAGTTTATAGATTAAACAATTAATTGATTAATTAAAAAAAGAATGGGTAGGTTAATTGACAATGAAGATAATCATTAGTTGAAGCCCTAATTGAGACACGAGGAATGCAGGGCAGAAACAAAATTAAGTGGAAAGGTAAAATGTAGCTGCTGAAACATTTATTTTTACTTGGCTGGGTGATGTGGACAAAATCAAATATCACAATATTTTTGACCGTATTCCTCAATATCGATATTGTTATGATATTGCAGGGATGACTCGCTATAGATATTTACACACAAGATATTTTTGATAAACAATCATTAGTAATGTGAATACAATATCCAAAACCCCAGATAATATTTTGTTTAATATCACAATATATCAAAATATCATCCAAAAGCCTTTATCAGTAAATCCATTAGTCAAGCCTGAGTGGTGGAATGACCTTCCTCCTCCAGTCAGGAGAGCTGAGTCACTCCATAAATCTCATCTTTTCAACAAATAGCTTGCATCCTCCTCTCTCCACTGAATCACATCCCGTCTCCTCTCTTATGGCTCTTAGCGAATCCCTTTTATCACTCCTCACTGAAGCTTTTACTTAACTGCTTTTCCCAGCAGTTCTCACTTCCATTATTGTTCTCTAGTTACAGGAATGTTGTACGCACTGCAAAAATCTCCATCTTAACAAGTCATTTAGGCTCATATTCAGTGTTTAGATCTTGTTTATCGTCAAACGAGGTGGAAAATCTCCCAGTGGGATGAGGTAATCCCACTTGTTTCCAATGCTAATCAGCTTGTTTCCAGAATTTTCTTCAATCGAGTGTCATTTTCTCGATCTGATCTGCCTTTTTCTGCCTTGTTTCAACATATTTAAAGTTGTTCCCAGAAAAGATCCTGAAACAGTTGAAAATGCATTGGAAACAAGTGGGATTATCTCATCCGACTGTCAGATTTTTGTACCTTGTTTGAAGAAAACTCAAGATTTGAACACTGAATATAGGACGAAATGGCTTGGTTAAATGAAGATTTTTGCAGTGAACCCAGTGAACATTTGCACCCACTCATGTTTACGTGTCATCTCTGTGACTCAGGAATTGAAGCGTATTCTACTGTCACACCGGGTGGGAGCTAAATACCTTAAAAAAACGCCCCTGGCCACCTACAATATCCCATTCATTTGGAGCAAAGTGGCTGCATTGGATGAGACATGTGACCCTAGAAAACAGCGAGCATGTGAGTCAGTAATCTGCCTTTGGGGTGGATATCCCATGGTGCTCCACTCTGAGTGCAGTCGACGTGGCACAGTGACTCACACGTCATGATGACATCATATCAAGGGGCTTTTACTGTCCAGAAGCTCTGCCCGGGAAGCCTCTGCCTGCAAAAACAAGTGTCATCCTTCAAGTCGCTCCGTAAACTTTGTGGCGTTTATTTTGGTCGTGTTTGACAATTTTATTTTGGAGGGGTTTGGCTGTGTTAATGATCATGTCTGGCATTTTTATTGTTAAATGAAAAGTGGAGTCTGCACACTGCACTACTCCCATTTGCGAATTTATTTACCCGTTACTGGCTGTGTGACGTCTCCAGTCAAGATTATGATGGCTTGAAATGTTACATAAGAATCTGAAAATCTGAAATCTTCTATACACTTGTAAAGTTTCATTGTGAAACCATCATCAAACACACATGACAACATCCAATAAACTTCACAATCTGCAACTTCACAATTGCTTTGAACAATTTCATGTATTTCTTATTTACATTTTTTCCCCCAAATTTGAGCAAGTTAAAATAGACAGTAGAATCATTGACAAAGAGGGCAAAAGACAGTTTGATTGCTTTCCATTTACAAATATGTATATCAGATTTACACAGAGTCATTATTAAATTAGGTCGGAAAGGCCGTCTTTTAGATTTCCCAGATAAAAAGGAATGCCGCGTTCAAGTGAAACCCATCGTTGCTGCTCTTTTTTGGGAAAATGACATTAGTTACTTTCCAATAATAAATAGAAGACACTGCATCTGCAGCAGTAATTTATTGTGAGTTCTACTTTGAGGTCATGTTATTTTTTTAGACTCTTTTGTCATCTCAATAGGTTTTAGCAGGATGAATTGGAGAAGTCCATGCAGAGATTCCCTATAACTAAAATCTCCTTTGTTCCCACACTAAGTGAAAGTTGTCAGATATGGAGTTATCTTGTCAGGCAGATAGCAGGGTGCTGGTATCTCTGCTGTGGCATTTCTCTGTGCAGTGTCTTCCTTCAGACGCTCCCTATCTCAGCTGTGTGGCGTGTTGGGTGAAGGATTTCACCCTTTCAGTCATGGTGGCCTACCAGTCCCTGACTCAGGCTGCACCCATCTCTCCCACACAAACAAAACACACTGTAAGAATCTGAAGTAAGCATACATTTTAAGGGTACTTTTAATTGGTGTGCCAAATTAGTGCTTCACAATCTGCGATGATTAGATTTCACTTTGATAGGTTTGCAAATTCAGCTTTTTGCACAATTTTGCTTTACAGTTGTATATGAATTACCATAATAAAAGAAATAGGTCAAATTTGGACTCATTTGTGCTCAAGTAGCCTAGTAACTAATGTCACATACCCACTTAAAGCACATGTGGGGGTCAGAACTTAAAAGGTAAGAATCAAAAAGAGGCATTGTTGCAACAGTAATAAAAATGTGAGGCTATGAGCCACAAGTAGCCGCAGTTATTCAGGCCCGCATGCAGAAAAGCGCATGATATGAGGAGGCGTGACAAACTCGGGTCATATGAGCGTCATCAGCCGGTTTGGGGCCAGAAACAGCGGTGACACCGGAGCGCCATGTCACCGGCCAGCCTGAGCACCGTGCCGGGATGGAGGACAGGGATTTAACCGCAGACACCCAGCCGTCACTGCAGAAGCCAAAGGTACATCTGGGGCAAGTGAGCGACATTTTTCTTCTTTGCAGCGTTGACGTTTTTAATACAAAGAGTCGTGTTAATCGATAAGAAAAGTCGTGAGCGGATCGGAGGGTAGCTGTCAAGTCTGGCCCGGTCTGGGAACGTCAAGGCGTCTATTATCGGACAGTTAGCGTTTGAGTCGAAGCATCCATTATCGGACACGTACCGGCCTGACGCATTTCTTCCCTTTTCCTACAAATTGTAGACAGCGACCGGGCCCAAACAGTCGGTCCACGATTTTTAAGCTGGTTTACCAATGTACATGCCAGTTTTTGCAACGATTCACGCCCTTTTGGAGTAAAAAGTCAACTTGAATTGTGCTAACCGAAAATGTGTTAGCGCATCACCCAAGCTTGCTAGCTCTGGCCAAGTAATTTACCGTTTCCATGCTCCTAAACGTTATATCCATTGGCTTTGCTTTAGCCTCACTCTCTATCTTTCCTACCAAAGTTATGCAAGAAATGGGGAAGTGATACTGGGGAAATAATAACGGTCAAACAACATTAGCCACGGCCGAGTTCAGCTGGATGTCCGATTATGGACCTTTTGATGTTAGCTAGCTTGGTCGTGACCGCACCAAATAAACTAAGTGGCACCGCAAAGCTAATCATTTCATGGCATTTTAACGTCGCAGAAGCATTTCACAGCGCCTTGTCGTCCATAATCTTGGATTATACCGGCGATATGAACTGTGAAATTATGTTTTTTTTTCTTCTCACACTTGCAGTTTCCATTGCCTGCACCACATTGGCATTTAAATCTTATTTGTTGTGGTAGGACAGATGTAGTGCCCTGCTAAGGTGTGTCAGCTGAAGCAGAAAGTGTTATGGTTAAGGTATGGGTAAATAATTACCTTCTTATCTTTTTAGACTTGGCACCCCTGCTCTTAATTTGTCTCGAATATGAACTGAAATAATATTGAAGATAATGACAGAATACTGTGGGCTTAATCCTAAAGTCTTATGTTGTTTAGCAATAACTTAGGGGGGAAAAAATCTGCAAATCATAGCTGAACTGCAGAGGAGCCTTCCATTTTAAACCTGCTGAAGTAGGCACATGACTTTGTGACTGTGTGTGTGTGTGTGTGTGTGTGTGTGTGTATGTGTGTGTGTGTGTGTGTGTGTGTGTGTGTGTGTGTCCACTAGAAGACAGAATAGTGCCTTTTTGCACAGCATTGCTCCTGATGGGTTTAATGGGCCCTGTGTTGTAAACGAGGCTGGGTCCCAGTCCAATTTGGATCCTGGGCCGAGAATGTTTTGGAGGGAAGCCCTGCAGATCTTACCACTGCCATGTATCAGCTCTGATCTCCGAGCTTGGCTAAAGGCCTATTAGTCCTAACCCACATTGTGACTCTAGCTCTGCTGAACATGTCAGCTGCTCACTTTGTCTTTGCAAAATTAACTTCTCCAAACAAGCGATGGGTTCGGTGAATCTCACCCTAATAGGCTGCAGACTGCCTGGCATACCCTTGTCAGATGTCATTTCATTGGCTTTTTTGTTGTTGTTGTGGAATATTACCATTATTACACCGCTTAGACAGGGGAGTAATCCAATTTACATGAACCCATATAACAATCCATCAAACTCCCTGTCAAGGTCCAAAGAGGTTGCTTGTACAGATAAGCTTAGAGATGATATCACTGTAATTTTCGGACTTGTTCCAGTCTTCAGAGTCCATAGTGCGTCTGCTTTTTTCCATGCACATTTCTGGGTTAAATTAAAGCATGCAATTATTGTTTTCTTTGTTGAATAAATTAATTTAATATGCTTTTCCAAATGAAACCAAGCCATGATTAATTGAATTGGTATAACACCCTTAGGCCAGCAAACAAAAACAAAAAAAAGCCAGTGATTGACTGGCGAGGAGACGATCCTATCTCTCAGTGCTGGATCTCACTATCTGCAGTGATGGATGAGGTGAGCACAAAGCACTTTGTCACCCCTCTCACCCACGTTGAGGCCTGCTTTTGGGAAGCCTTCACACTTTCCGGCCAGGAATGTGGCTTGAATGGCTGCTGCTGCCTGAGCAGACACTAAGCTCTTAAAAGTGTTTAAGTGTGGCACCAGATTAAATTTGCACTTGAATCCTGGTAGGTCAGCGAACAAGGTAACCTTTTCCCAGTTGAATATTTTGGCTAATAGGATTGGAATTACCCACATCTCTCAGTTACAGAGTGGTAGGTCTGTATGTGAATTAAATTCTTGGCATTGGCCACGTTGATTTGTAAATACTCTCTCTCTTTCTCTTTCTGTCTCCCTCACTGCTGCAGGTCCCAGAAAATATGAATTGTCTGCAGAAATAAAGGTGAGACAATATTTTAAAATCATTTTCCCTCTTGTTTGACGTTCCAGCTTCATCCTGTGATCACCGTCCATGTGATGCACGACGCCGAACATCGGCACATAACTAATATTACAGATCCTGTAGGAAGCTTGTCAGTCACATAGGTTAATGAGTTGCCTATGACTGTGTAACTGCATTAGCAAGTGGACTGGCTGCACTCAGGTCCCGTTTACAGTCAGGAAAGGGATTTTTTTTTCTCTTGCATAAAATCCACTGCCATCAATCAATCTGGGATGAAGTGGAAAGTTCAATAATAAGTTGAATGAGATGCAGAAAATTGTGTTTTCATTCGGGTTAAACCAATAAATCAGGCCGATCTCTACCTTCTAATGAATATTGGATAACAGTGTGTCCAGTGTGTGTTTCTTTTTTTTTTTCAACAAGATTTTTAATAATGTTTAACAGTATCTTTCTCATCTTTATTTTTTAATTTACAAGGTTTGTTTATGTTAAGTCAAACATTTCATTAAAACAGGATTTACTTTTGTAATAGCTTAATTTTCTGCATAGTAATTTTCAAATTTAAAAATACTGAATATCAGCACAAAATATCAACTACAGGTCAGTTAAAAGAAAAAAATGGACCTTGTATCGGTCCTAAAAAAAAAATAATAATAAATAAAAAAATAATCATTTGAGCTCTCCGCAATTTCTCAGGTCAAAGGTGAAAAATAAAATATATGCTGAACAAAATGAAGGAAAACCCAAACCAAACCATCACCATATCCTCACAGAAATACGATAAATGATATTGAATTATTGTATATTTTTATCCTGTTGTGTAATAAGTTGATTTATCAAAGCTGTTTGTTTCCCAGGTTGCTGTGTTTCCTACATTGCTGGTGTCTCCAAACCCCAAATCACTGTCCTGGTCTATCGTGGCTCCACCCGACTTCTCCCCGGCTCGGCTCCGCCATGACGTCCAAGTCGTCTCTGCTGAAGGTGATCCTGCTGGGTGACGGCGGCGTGGGCAAGTCCTCGCTCATGAACCGCTACGTCACCAACAAGTTCGACACGCACCTCTTCCACACCATCGGCGTGGAGTTCCTCAACAAGGAGCTGGAGGTGGACGGGCGCACCGTCACCCTGCAGATCTGGGACACGGCGGGCCAGGAGCGCTTCCGCAGCCTCCGCACGCCGTTCTACCGTGGCTCCGACTGCTGCCTGCTCACCTTCAGCGTGGACGACGGACAGAGCTTCCGCAACCTGGCCAACTGGAAGAAGGAGTTCACTTACTACGCCGACGTCAAGGACCCCGAGAACTTCCCCTTCGTGGTGCTGGGCAACAAGCTGGACGTGCCCGAGCGGCAGGTGTCGGGCGAGGACGCGCGGCAGTGGTGCCGCGAGAACGGCGGGCACCCGTACTTTGAAACGAGCGCCAAGGACGCCACCAACGTGGCCTCGGCCTTCGAGGAGGCGGTGCGCCGAGTCCTGGCCCTGGACGACAGAACGGAGCATCTCATCCCGACCAACACAGTGGACCTTCACAGGAAGAGCCACTCCAACGCCTCCTGCTGCTGAACCGGTGCATCGCTACCTCTGATGGGCTGAACATTTTGGACTTCTTTTGTCAAAATGACACAGCAGAGGGTCACGTGCACCCATTGGCACCCATCCTTTTTTTATATGAGCTGTGGCTGTGGTTTGTGACTGCAAAAAGAGGAACTACTTTTTGTTCCGCCGTGGTTTGTAACGCTCCCATTCAGCTCCATGCTGTACCCTCAGATTGACTCTTTCACACACATTCACACACTTTGAGTTGGACCCATTCCAACTTTTAAAGACCGACATCGACATATTTAAAGTGAAAGCACTGATATTCTGTGTCAATACTCAGTATTTTAAAATTTGACCATTTTCAAGACAAAAAAGTACATGTTAAAATCTACATATTATTCTCAGGATGATACATAATGGGACACTACAACTCTCCATCCACTTAGCCGGAAAAGTCTGGGATACATTAGGCTGTTGAATGAAGAATTAATTCGTAACACGGAACAATTAAATTATATGAAATAAAATTATTAAATAAATTTCATGACAAATTTGATTGGCTTTATGTAGCTGTGATCAGGGAGGAACCTCCATCATACTGGAGGTGGACGACATGTTTGGTTTGATAAAAGGTCGAAGCCTACACACACTAGGCACAAAAAAAAACAAAACACTCACACAGGTATAAATTATAGGCTGCTCAGAAAGGTTCACAAAAGCCACAACTAAAGCAAATAAAGATTTTAGCGACTGTAACTCTGTTAATTTAACCACTGCCTGTCTGGAAAGTGTATTAATGAGAATGACTCTAATGCAGGTTTCCTTCTGTCTATATTCTTCCCTCTAAGAGGTGGAGGACTGTGCTAATCATATGATAATGTAGTTGTACTAAGTAATTGATTTAGATGTTTTTCATCCTATTTTAATTAAAACAGCCGTCACTTTCTGTTGTTCTGTTGGGGCGACTGTGCCAAACCAGAGAGCTCATAAATGCTGTTTATTTGTAAGTGAAATCCTTTCTGTATGGGTGATGTCATGATCCAGATAAGAAAACAAGAAAAGAGGCTGAAAGTGTTTTTATCACTACTGAGTCCAAATTAATTCTGTATTTCTTTGAATGAAAGGATCTGAGCTACACTCGATTTCCCCTGTTTGAATTTCAAGATCAAAGAATTTTCTTTGAGAGTTATATCAATTTTGGAAAAATATTAAGCAATGAAAATTGTTTTGATGCTTCAAAAAGTACAAGTCACGCTATTGAAAATGTTACTGTTTTGTAAGCAAGTCTTCTAAGAAACTGTTTATCCCAACAATGATCCATAATTAAGAATAATAAGAATATTTAATTAAAGATCACAAGTCATTTTTGGGAAAACGGTGGCTTTGTCATTTTCAACATTGAATTATACCGTCTGTTTACAAAGCAGTGCACACAGCTTCGCTCAGATCCAAACAGATGACTGTAATTGCACGGTGGCTGTAATGGATCAAGTCCACATTATCTACAGAGGCATCAACAGCCGCCACCATGTTCAGTTTTTATTTTTTACACTTTGGAAATAAAATGGGACGACACTGAAACAGGAAAAAGCTGTCTCGTTGCATTTTGTGTTAATCAAGTTTGTTCTACTTGCTTGTTGACAGATATTTCTTAATTTATGTATAATCTTATGGCACTGATGTTGGCCTCTGCATCAAATGGGTAATAAAACTCCTGTCTTTTGCAGCAGTTTGTCCAGCAGGTGGCGTCCACACATCAAGAGCTTGAGGGAACAACGCCCAGTTTCTGCCTGCTGCCTACAGCAGATGGCACATCTGTATGCTCATGTTCACACAGGGAGGGTCAAGGTGATATTTTGTACCAGAAATGTGATTTGCATATAGCACAGGTACACAGTTGTTGAATGGCAGCATTAAATGGTGATTCATGTTCCTTAGAAAGTTCAGTTTGTAATCGAGAACACTCATATTTGGAAATATGAAAGATCACCTGCTGAAATTTTACAGGTTTGCAGCTCCATAGAGAGTGATTGAATGTTTTTAGCATTAAAGGTGGATTATTTGGTTCAGAAACAGTAGAAAAGTTTTTGCATGCTTAAGTCTTCTGTTCATTATCTTTGCATTGTGCTGATGTCACAGATCAGTGAAAACATCTGGTGTCAAAGGAGACCATCACACAGCTTTGTGGATTGTTACGTCTGAATAACAGCCTGTTTTTTCATGACACGTTGTCGTTTCCAATGTTAGCTTGGCTTGAATTTGTCACCATATTTAGCAACTTTAAGATCCCACTGACAGCTTTATATCTTAAAAGCAGCAAACGACACATTTAGTGACTTCTAAACCTGGGGAACAATGATGGCAGTTTGACTTCCAAAGCAGTTTGTGTGAAATCTGACTGATTTGGGTTACCTGATTGCACATCTAAATATGTCTGATGGTCACAGTGATTCATACAGTCCTGCTAAATACACAAATTACATCATGCAAACTGGTGTATGTTGTTTTTAGGCACCAATAGCAATTTTACTGGAAAAAGAAATCAACATTGGCTGTATCCTCATATCACTGCAACAAAGAACCCGAGTCAATTTTGCTGAGATGTAATCAAGTTAACGAGAAACACCTTGTGCCAGCAGAACTTAACCCCGTGGTAACTGCACTGACCTAATTTAGAAACAAGGAAGATTTTTCTACTATCACTTCAAATTTATTTTGACAGGACAAAACTTTTGATTGCTGGTAAGACTGACTTTAATATTTAAGTTTGCTGCTAAATTACTGCATAAATCAGTGTTTCACAGTGTCTTATGTAAGTGGCCTTGTCATGAGGGGGGCAACTTGCTCTACGTTATCCCTTCGCAAGAATTTGCTGAGAATAAAAAGAAAATAGAAAAAGTTGAAACCCAAACTCAAGAACGAGGCAAGAGACAACGGTGTCACGATAATAAAAAATATCGGTTTTACTAGAGAAGGTTACAAAAATCATCACTATATAGGAGTCATAGAACTATTTCCAACTTAAAAAATAAAACCATAATGAAACACCTACAGGGACTACAATGCCATCAAAGTACAATGGAGTTTTCTTTAGAAAAGAGTGGGTTGAGAAGAGAGAGAGGGGGGGGCAGGGGTGGGGAGAGTGGAGGGGGCAAACACCGCCTACCATAGTTGTCAGTACAATTGACTACACATCACCTGAAAAACTGCAAAGACACAGTCATGTCTCCTTCATGCAAATAACGAGGAAACAACAACACCCTGACACGCATCGTCTTATAGGAAATTGAAGTTTGCCTACATCAACCTGGCGGCAAAGCACGTATATCAAACATAACACACATGGCAATATAGTCCTTTTTTATACAGAATAGACAGCTGCACACATGGACGATACTGACATGCTTATCTCATGAAAGTTTAAAAATTGTCATCTTCAGTGTTTTCGAGGGTTAAACTAACCAGTGATGATCAATATAGAATATAGTTCATGATTATTAAACAATATCTGATTATAAAATTAATGTATGAAAATTCCTGACTTGTTTTATTCATATAGTGTAAACATCCAAAACAGTCTCTGTGGCTCATATGACAGGCATGAGAAAGAAAAAAACCAAAATAAAAAAAATAAAAATTAAAAACAAAAACGTGACTTCCTCAACTTTTGGCGTCGACGAGTCCCTCATTTGGCTGGCCGTCGAAAAATAAGCAACAAACAAGTTCCATAAAATTATTATTACTGAATCACAAGTAGAACTCAGCTGCCTAGAACTGATAAAACGTTAAAAATCAATTTCCATATTTTTTTTTTTCACATTTTCAAATGTATACGTCACATCAAGCACCTCAATCCATCATATCATATCATTATCATGACTGCACTGTATCCCTCTCACGACATATCATTGAAGATATTACATTACAATTATTATATCAAATGCAGAACTAGTATTTGAATGCTAAACACATATCCCAAAGGGTACATTTACATATTTGTGGAAAAAAAAAAGAAGAAAAAAAAAAAAAAGAAAGAAGAGCATGGCATAAACATTGACCGTGGTCTCCCGTTTGGGAGAGGTGTAACTCGAGATCTTTTAGGGTGATCCGTCTATTTACAAGTGAATTTCATTTGCAAAAAAGGGTATTTCTACTCCAAACTGGGCAGTATACCAATTTTTTGTTAAGGGTTTTGTTGTTAAGGGTTTGTTTGTTTGAGCCTCGAGCTAAGGTCTGGCTTTGGAACAGAACTGGCTAAAATCAGAATAATCATTTGGTTTGATACCTGAGGTGTATTATGGAATTCACATTGAAGACCGGACCAATTTATCCTTGATCTTTGCTGCTGTTCACGCCGCTGGTGATGAGTGTAGCAAGACAACGAAGGTCTTGGGCTCTTGGAAAAGTCGGCTACACCTCTGGTCTCAAAAGTAACGTCTTCGTGAATCAATTCCGATAATGCAACGGACAAAAAAATCCTTGAGTTATTGTAATACTATTGGAGTTTTTAAAGAGGGCTAATTCTACGAGAGGGGAGAGCTGGGGTGGGGTGCTTTGTGTTTTAAGGGATTTTTTTAGTTCTCCCTTTTTTTTTCTTTTTTTTTTCTTTTTTTTGTTGTTTTATTTTTTTACCTTAAATAGTGCAACAACGTATCGAGCATTACCAATAAAAAGTACCAGTCAAAAGAGGATGGAGAAGAAAGCAAAGGAGAAAAAACCATGAGAAAAAAGAAGAGAGAAGATTGTAAGAGTACCTGGCATACTTTTGAGAGAGTATTAAAAAAAACAACAACATTCGTACACATTCGCACAATATATTCATATTCATATATATATGCATATAAAACACCAAAAAACGGAGGAAGTTAGTTGCTGCCTGGCTTCCCAGGGGTTAAAGCAGACAGTGAACAAGTGGTTTTTAGGCTGTTAGGAGCTGTGGTTAGAGCTGTGCTGGCTCAGGGCGCGCGGCCATCACAGCCGGGCCACGTTCACGAGCCGCCGCCCAAAAGCATGAGGAGGAGACGCTTCAGGACTGATGAACCCGAGCTCGACCGACTGGGGAACTCGTCCACTCTGAAGCATCTGCCTCCGTTTGGGCCTGCCATCGCATCCTGATCCTCGATTCTCTTCCCCGATGTGAGCGCTCGTCACCCACAACTCTACGCGGACGGCTAATAAACTTTGTACAAGGGAAGAGGATGGAGAATCGGGAAGTCGGGGGCGATCAAACATGACGGAGGTGGGTTTGTTTA
>OMLF01055923.1:25406-38509 GCA_900302615.1 Holocentrus rufus
ATTTTTTTTTTTTTTTTTTTGTAACCTGAACTCTTTACTCTGTTTATTTTTGTGGGCTTTTAGAGACTTATGTCAGCCCACACACTGCAAAAATATCCATCAAATCCATTTAATCCCAGTGTTAAGGCTTAAAATCTTATTTTTCTTAAAGGAACAGTTCACCAAAAATGGCAAGATATTTCCTATAATGATATTTGCCACTCAGCCCTGGTGCAATCTATCCATTCAAATAGTTTCTGTGTGATTTGGAGACGTTTCCCAACACGCTGTTCATGTTGAGAACTGTTGAAGAAAACCAGCAACTGTCCTCCCTGAATTCAGACTCCTGGGGGCAGATAGATAGAGTTTGTCGGTGTATTTCAGCAGAAAATAGTCCCCACTGAAACTCTGCCCCTGAGGGCTGTGGATTATGTCGGGTATCTGTGTCATTGTTTTTGGAAAGAGCTGCTGCTGTTGAGTTTTTCACGTTCATTTTTTTTATGCTTTGAGCTCCACAAAACTACCCATTCAGACCCGCAGTATTGGGGCGAAGGAAGACAAACTGGAAACCTCACCGAATCACTCAAACTGTGTGGATGGATAGATTGCACGAGGGGTAAAATCTTTTTTTTTTCTATTTTGAGTGAACTATCCCTGTGCAACAACTCTCCCAGGGGAGATAAATACTTTTATTTCCAATACAAACCAATTTGCTTAATGATTTTTTTTTAAATCAAGTTTCTAGAAAATTCCTCAAATAAGTAAAACTGCACTGGAAACAAATGGAAGACAAATGGCATGTTAAAACGGAGACCTTTTGTAACATGCAGTGATAATCGACTGATTGTGTGTGTGTGTGTGTGTGTGTGTGTGGACGTACGAAGGCGGTGATGCAGCGTCCGCAGACGGTGGTCTTGAAGTCGCTCTGCAGCTCCTTCTTGATGGCGCTGGTGGTATAGAAGCCCTCGGCCAGCAGAACGATGGCGTAGACAAAGAAGAAGGAGGCGATGCCGTAGATGATGTACTGAAGGATCTGAATCCTGATCAGCATAAACAGATAAACACAGACAAATTTGAAAGAAAAGTGTAGGTTATATTATAGAAGATATCAGTGCAAATTGTCCACATTGTCAACTTTTTAGTTTGGCCCTCCATGCATTTTCGAATTTACACGTTTGAGAAATGTCTAATCCTGCACACGATAATCCCCAAACTCAGAGTTGGAAGGTTTTCACCCAACAGCAGCGATATGCTATTTAAAGCTACATCAGGCGGTTCTGCACAATGCAAGAAGCGAGAAGTTTGAAATATTAATTAGAATTAATGTAACGGAAAATGTCAGTAAACTGGGTTGGGGTTCTGTTTACTGACCCAGCTGGTCTGGGGCTGCTTTATAGTCAAAATGAAACCACATTCTGAGAGCAACTCACAACCTTAGGGCTTTAAAAAGGTTTATTTTTAAAAGATTTGTGATGGTTTCATTGCTTGGAATTTCAATGTACGCTTCATGGGTACAGCATGAGGTCACCACACAGGACTTACACCAAGGTGAGGGTGGCGTGGTCGCTGGTGGTCTTGGAGAAGTGCATCTCTAGCATGGTCAGGGTGCCGGTCAGCGCTACGTGGCTGCACCCGCAGAACAGAGCCACGCCCGAGAAGCAGAGGATGGTGGCCACCAGCGAGGCGTAGGGCACCCCACCCAGACACTTGATGCAGCACTCAAAGCATCCTGCAGGGGGAGACAGAGAGGGTGGGATTAATCGGGAGGCAAAAGGCTTCACCGGGCTTTTTCTGCTTTCTTTACATTTGTGTCGCAGCAGTGGCCCACTTCCACAGCTGGAAAATTAAGCCTCACAGCTTGAAAAATATAAAAACAACAGCAATTCATCATCTGGCCTTATTGCTCAGGTTACAGCACAAGTGTAACTGTGTCATGATTGATGAGCCATTCCCAAGCCTCTTCAGTTCTGCCTGTCCCATCGGTGGGTTCATCATTACAAATGCATGCTGCGCAGCCAAATCTTGCTCAAACCCACAGAGCTTTATTCTGAATTCTAGCAGAGATCCCAAGGTCTCCAAAGATACCAAATATGTCCTGCTGAATTACAGGGAAATGTGTATAAAATGATGCACAAGACATGTAGATATTTTCTATTTGATGCAATGCTGCAGCCATAAAACAATGGCACCTTGGCTTTGAATATTTCACTCAATTTTAGTGTGATGGAGCTTCAATGAAGCTGCAGCCAGCAGATACACAATATGGATGTGACATTGTCATACAATATGGAGGGAAACTAACTAACTTTGAAGCTACTAAAGGGGAAATTTAAGGGAGAGTTCAAGGGGTTAATTGGCACCTAGCGGAATTGATCCTGGAGTGTTTCCAAGAGCAAATCCGGGCCCGAATCTATAAAAACGTCCACAGGAAACACTGATGAGCTGAAATCCCACTTTGAACAAGATCAAACAAAAGCACAAAGACTCAAAAGTTGAAAAGAAGTGAGTTGGGAACTGCGGCTCCTTATCCAGTGCAGATCTGACAGCGCATGATGGGTGTAAAAGCCCGTTCCCAAACCAGCCTGGTGATTTTAAGTAAGTGGGAGGTGGACTCAGCACTGCGACAGAAATCGTGATGAAGAGGTTCGGCTTTGGTGATGACACCCGTTGCAACGCTCGCCCCGAACAGCGCTGTTTTGTGCGTGTGATGGTGCAGCGAGGGGCTTTTCTT
The DNA here is from genome assembly GCA_900302615.1 of Holocentrus rufus. Taxonomy (NCBI): domain Eukaryota; kingdom Metazoa; phylum Chordata; class Actinopteri; order Holocentriformes; family Holocentridae; genus Holocentrus; species Holocentrus rufus. The sequence goes on from OMLF01055923.1 coordinate 28,117, forward strand.
TGCAGCTGTTTGATTAAATGTGTGCAGAAACCAAACTGGCAACTGGAATTACCCTGCAAAAAAATGTCATTTAGTCTCATCGTCAGTGTTAAAATCTTGTTTTTCTTCAAACAAGGTGCAAAATCTGCCAGTTGACGAGATAATCCCACTTGTTTCCAATGCATTTTTTTCTTTTTTAAGTATAAATCTGTTGAAACAAGGCAGAATAAGGCAGATCAGCCCACTAAGATCAAGAAAATGACACTTGATTAAAGAAAATTCTGGAAATAAGTTGATCAGCATTGGAAACAAGTGGGATTATCTCATCAGACTGGCAGATTTTTTTACCTTGTTTGCAGAAAAACAAGATTTGAGACTAATTGACTTGTTTGGATGGAGATTTTTCCAGCGTCAGCAGCCATACTGTTCCTCCCTGCTCCTCCCTGAGAGCCTACAAGAGGAGAACAACACTTCTCCCTGTCAGCCATGTCAACCATCTAATCATAGCAGCTTTCCCAGTTAGTGCGCGTACACTCTGAGCTCTGCCGGGAGTGTTGAATATTACATGCGAGCCGCGCTACAAGCTCACATCAACCCCGCTTTCTCTAAGAGGGCCGCTCCCTCCCTCCCCTCCGTCTCCCTTTTGTCTTTAAAGAAACATTTGAAAACTATTTTTTCTACCAGATTGCATAAATAACTCATGGTCCAATCCTAAATAAATTATTTCAAAACAGATGACTTCAGCTGTTTTCTAGGGCACCGGAGAAGGGACATAGAAGTGCCGCTTGTTAGGATTCAGACCCTTCCAGACGCTTTTTGGTTCTGCTGCAGTTTTATGGGGTCAATAAAACTGGTTAAAATTAAAAAATCTGTCTTTTCTGTGCAGGCGAGCTTTATTCAAACCCACAGAACTTTATTTTAAATTCTAGCGGAGATCCCACTAAAGATGCCAAATATGCCGTGAATTACAGGGAAACGTGTATGCACAAGACATGTAGATATTTTCTATTTGATGTAATGCTGCAGCCATAAAACAGTGGCATCATGGGATTGAATATTTTACTCAATGTAAATGTGACTTGGCTTCAATGAAGCTGCAACCAGCAGATACAGAATATGCATGTGCCACTGTCATGCAATATGGGAAAAATGTTTCTTCTAACTTTGAAGCTACTTAAGGGGAAATATAAGGGAAAATCAGAGGTATAGGGTTACAATAGGAATATGAGATAATAAGGAATAATGCAAACATTGTTCATTTGTAAGAGAAACTAAAGAGCAAGCTAAAATTTTACCGAAGCCACCTGGCATTTTCTTTCTTTTCCAGCGTCTTTCTCTAATTTTTTCACAACAACTGCAGAGCGATGATGAATGATCGAAACTTATCACTCGCGTTCAAGCAATTTCTGCAGAATGATGATGATGAATGATAAAAATTTGTTTTCCATTAACTGCGGCAGCTCACGAAGCTTCGCAGTGAGTTATGAGCTGGGATGGTGTGTGTGTGTATGTGCTGCAGGTATCAGAAAACGGGCTCTGCTGTGTGTGTGTTGGTGTGTGTTGGATCCTCCCAAACAGGCAGCTCCCATCACAGTCAGGAAGATAAAAAGGAATGAAAAGGAAAGAAAAAAAAAAACATTATATTGAGCGCAAGAGTTGCATCTTATATAACGGGCATTAAAAATAGCTCCTCCGGCAAAGCAGGAAGTTACTCTGGGAAAGAAAAAAGAAAAAAAAATGAACTGTCTTGTGTGTGCCACTTTGCTGTTTCCATGACAACCTGCTCCAATTGGCAGTCTGAAGCATCATTATTTCATGTTCAGACATTTTTTTTGAATGTAAATGCTTTTTATTTTTTATTACTGAAGCCTTGATAAAACAATTGACCCCAACACACATCAGGCAAATTCTCTTAAATTCAGCGACCGAGAACTGAAACTGAAATTACTGCTGAAGGGGGAACATGAGAGTGTGTTTCTGCAGAGATTGATACAACACTGCAAAAAAATCTCCATTTTAACACGTCATTCGGTCTCATATCCAGTGTTGAAATCTCTTTTTTTCTTCAAACCAGGCAAAAAATCTGCCAGTGGGATGAGATAATCCCACTTGTTTCCAAGTCGTTTTCTTGAATCAAGTGTCATTTTCTTGATACTCGTGGGCTAATCTGCCCTGTTTCATCATATTTTTACTTGATCCCAGAGAAAAAATCCTGAAACAAGTGAAGCTGCATTGGAAACAAGTGGGATTATCTCATCCCACTGGCAGATTTTACTTTGTTTGAAGAAAAACAAGATTTTAATGTTGAATCGGAGGTTAACTGACTTGGTTCAATTGATGTTTTTTGTAGTGTGACCTTTAAAATTACACTCACAGGCACCCGTAAAGGTGCTTTGTGATATATATATGTGCCCTACATGTGTGGCAAAGAACCTTCTGAGTACATGGGAGATTCACTCTCACCTTGTGAAAAATCACATAGCAGGGGGGAGGTGGTAAAGACCTCGTGACGCTTTGCATCAACCTCAAACTCGATCAATAGCCCCTGACAGCCGCTGACACAAAGCGATCCAAGTGATATCCTTCCAGATAAACCATGTGACGCCCGTCTCAGATTAACAACGCTGCAAAACACCAGCATCCTTATAAAATAAGGATACCAAGCTGTTCAGTATGTAACATATGAAGAGCTTATTTACAGTGGTTTAGTCTCATATTCATTGTTAAAATTTTATTTTTCTTTAAATCTGCCAGTGGGATGAGATAATCCCACTTGTTTCCAATGCAGTTTCACTTGTTTCAGGAATTTTCTTGGGAAAAATATATTATAAATATGTTGAAATATGGCAGAATAAGGCAGATCAGCCCACTAGGATCGAGAAAATGACACTTGAATCAAGAAAATTCTGGAAACAAGTTGATTATCATTGGAAACAAGTGGGATTATCTCATCCCACTGGCAGTTTTTTTTCATCCTGTTTGAAGAAAAACAAGATTTTAGGGCTGAAGATGAGACTAAATGACTTAAAACAGATTTTTTGCAGCATAGATAGATAGATGTGTTAATTTGAAAATAAAACTAATCCCAGTCTTTTCTGAATGGCACAAAAGCAACAATTCAGTTCAGGGTTCTCATTGACCGGCTTAAAAGAGCAGATTGATTTCTGCTGGCCTGAGGGATGAGTTGGAGCACTTGGTGAGATATTGTTTCCGTGGGGTGAAAAAAAACAAAAAAAATTTGCAACTCCAGTTTAGTTTATTGCCATGTTTTAATTTCAATGGGATTACAGGCTCCTGTACGAGTGGAGAAAATTCTACAACCCTTTGGTTTATGAAACATTTTCCATAAATTCAAAACGCATGTTGGTCAAGATAAAAGTTTCCTGTTAAAATAAGTTGGGAACCAAAGATGCGACTGTGCCCCTCTTTAAGTGCCGCTGCCGATGAAGACTCCGCTCAGTTGCGTAACGGAGCGGAGGCCCGTTGCATAATAGATCCAAATCCTATTAATGTTAATGAAGGAGCGAGGCTGGGGAGAGGTGGAGCTGATAAGGCAGGGGCAGAGCGGCTCGAAAATCCTGAGCCGAGAAACAGGCCAGGCCACAGGGGGCTGAAATGGACTCACCGGTCGATACGTGACAACCCGGAGGGGGGGAGGCTGTTTGGAGCCGGCTCACACTTCATCCTGCAAAAAGGTCCATCCTGACAAGCAATCTACCGGTTTTAGCCTTGATTTTTTTTTTTTTTTTACTTCAGTCAAGTGAATAAAATCTGCCACTGGGGTGTGAAGATCCCACTTCACTGCAAAAAAACCTTAACAGGTCATTTAGTCTCATATTCTTGTTTCAAGATCTTGTTAAGAGAAAAAACCTGCCAGCAAGATGATATAATCCCACTTGATTGAGGAATTTTTATGGGAACAAATATAAATATGTTGAAACAAGGCAGAATAAGGCAGATCAGCCCACTAGGATTGAGAAAATTACACTCAATTCAGGAAAATTCTGGAAACGAGTTGATCAGCATTGGAAACAAGTGGGATTATCTCATCCCACTGGCAGATTTTTTACCTTGTTTGAAGAAAGATTTTTAACAGTGATCATGACACTACATGAGTTAAGGTGAATATTTTTTGCAGTGTTGTCCCCAATGCAGCAGGAATCAAGTGACTCTGTCTTGAGTTAACTGCCTCATTTCAGCACAAAATGGTGAAAATCCATTAGAAACAAGCTAAATTACCTCACATTCTGCACACTTATCTTTGGAAAAACATTATTTTAAAGACAAAATCCAGGATTAAACGCCTTGTTAAGACAGATTTTTTTTTCTTCTTTGCAGTGGCCCCGGCCTCACAGATGAATTCCCTGGTTTACACAGAGAACGGGCCCCTCATCCGGTGGGCCTGCGGCGACGCCCGCCGACTGTTTGTCAGACGCAGTTTTAAAAGTGCGCTAATGGGAAACAGACAGGCGGCAGTGGTCAGCCCCAACCACCCCTAATGGAAATCAATGGGCTATTCATTAGAGCAGAATTTAGGTGACGCGGCGAGGTTGGCCCATCGCTCTCACTTTACCTCGCTCCGTCTCACTACCTCCACCTCTCTCTCTCTCTCCTCTCTCTCTCTCTGCTGCGTGTCCCTCAGGTGAAATATGACTGCAGGGCCGCGATATACTTAGACTGAGACAGCTGAGTTCATCGGCGAGACCCCGGACAGATGCTGGATCATATTTCATTGCGACAAACTCACACCCGAGAGCCAATAAAGCTGCAGGGACCGCTCCCTTTGCCATTTTGTGGGACATTCATATGCATTCATTTCAGTATAAACTCTAAAAGTATCTCTGTTTGCTGGTCTTGAAGAACAAGATGTGAGAAATGTTACAGTTTATTCAGATGAGCAAATTAAATTCTAACAATCTGATAAATGAGGGCTGCAATTAAAGGAACAGTTCACCCCAAATACAACAAAATATTTTCCTACTTATCCCTTAGTCTATCCGTCTATAGTTTCTGTGTGATTTTGTGCGGTTTCCATTATGGCAAACTGTATCCATCCACTTAAAATAGTTCCCAATGGAATTCTTCCCCCGCAAGGCCTGCGGATTACATTGGGTATTTGTGTCATCGTTTCTGGAAAGAGCTGTTGCTGCTGAGTTTATTGCATGCGTACAAATACACATCCAGCCCCGTTGTGTTGGACTAGACTGGAAAGCTCGCCAAATCACACAGAAACTATCTGGATGGACAGACTGGACTAGCATTAAGTAGGAAAAATCTTTTTTTTGCATTTTGGGTGAACTGTCCCTTTAAGGATTAGCTTCCCCCCTGCTGTTAAAGCCTGTTCTCTTAACAACAAAGATATGGGACTGGCTGGTAAGGAGATCCACTCCACTGTTGGGGCCTGCAGGGCAAAACCGGAGAACGTTCCCCTCGCTCCAACGAGGGCCGGGTGACAATTAAGCGTCGACGGCGGGAGAGAATCGGAATAGATCCCCGCTTATTTTGTTTTTGTCTCTTTTCTGCCAGCAGCGCCGCGAGAGTTTTTCCTGACGGCGAACTCACCAGGCACTTCCAGCACAGTGGTTCAGCTGTCAAGACACTCAGCCCAAACGCTTTATGATGCCAGAGAGAGAGAGAGAGAGAGGATAAGGAAGAGGAAAAAGTGGGATGAAGATGAATTAGGGATGAATTAGTGAGAGAGAGAGAGAAAAAAAGAATTAACTATTTATTTAATTAACATTAAATGAACCAACAAAGAAAATTCTAATAATAATGATATGATAATATGATAATAATGATAATAAACTAATTTCATTTTCCCCTGACTGGTATATTTTACTGTATTTTCTACACTCTCTATGATTTATTTTTACAAATATTCACATTAATCTATTTTTTAACATGTATTACTACATTCTATTATTTACTATTACTGTTATTCTAATCCTTTTCATGTTATTGATCTGTTATTATAATGTTATTACTGGCAAAGGGTTTAGCAGTATGCACTGATTTGTACTTCATGCCAATAAAGTTCATTGAATTGAAATGATGGAGGAAGGTGATATGAGGGAGTAAAAAGAGAGAAAGGATGACAAGAGGGATTTGGACGAGAGTGCAATGGAGGACAGGTAAAAACAAAAGAGGACGGGGAGAGGCGGGAGGAGGGAGGAAATGGAAGAGAGGGAGAGCCAGTGATGGAGGATCAGGAGAGAGAGAGCGAGGAAGAGATAATGTGAAGGAGAGAGAGGAAAGAAAGGGATGGAGAGCCACCATCTTTTCCTTAAAAGGAAAAGGAAAAGATGGAGAGGGAGAGAGAGAGAGAGAGAGAGAGAGAGAGCAGAGAAACAAAAGGAGGGATTAGAGGGAAGAAGAAGAGCGAAGGTGGAGAGAGGAGAGGCAGAGCAAACGAGGAAGAAGAACAAGAAGAAGAAGAAGAAGAAGAAGAGAGAGTGTGTGTAAGCGAAAAAGCAGTTCTTGGCCCCGGGGCCGGCAAATAGCAGTTGCCATGGCAACGTGTTACCCACGACCCAGTTCAAGCAGCAGCGTAGTACTTCGCAGCCGCTTTGCTCTTCTCGCACACACTCATACCCACACACACACACACACACACACACACGTCTCACCCTACACACTCCGCACATTCACACACATACAGGAGCGTAGAGTGATGTAACCTCGATCAAACGCACGGGCCGACACTAAACCCCGTAAACATACAGGGACCGCAAGCTCAAAATCTTAATCTTAACAAGTCATTCAGTCTCATCCTCAGTGTTCAAATCTTGTTTTTCTTCAAACAAAGTCAAAAATCTGCCAGTGGGATGAGATAATCCCACTTGTTTCCAAAGCTAATCAACTTGTTTCCAGAATTTTCTTGAATCAAGCGTCATTTTCTTGATGCTTCATGGGCTGATCTGCCTTATTCTGCTTCGTTTCAATATATATAATCCCAGAAAAAATTCCTAAAACAAGTGAAACTGCATTGGAAACAAGTGGGATTATCTAATCCTCATCTCATCATCATTTATTTGAAGAAAAACATAGTTTTAATACTGAATAGCAGACTAAATGACTTAAGATGGAGACTTTTTGCAGAGCAGGGAGGCTGGAGCACGAAGGAGGAAACAGAAAATGGGTCAAAAAAGAGATTCTATTGTTTGACAAGAAAGAGAGGAAGAGATAGACGGAGGAGAGAGAGAAGGGAGCGGCAGAGGGGGGGATGAAATTCGAAGGGGAGAAACAGGATACATTAACTGAGACCTGTGCTCTGTTTTTCCTGAAATGTTTTTACTCTACTTGATACATTTCCAAAGGGATTTTGTGACTCACACCATGACATTATGCAACGTTACACTGACACTCCTGACAGTTAATGATTTGTCAAATTTTGCAGCCAAATAGCACAGCATGATTATCCCAAACTACATACAGCGCAGCACATCTGGGAACTAACTGCAGCACGAAAGAAATTGTTGTTAAAGGAAAAATATCAGCGTTTTTTTAAAGGATGTTGCACACAGTGTTTTCCTTGCTACAAACGAAGCCATTAGCCACCACTTCTTGTTGTACAGTTTGTGCACGTTTTAAAGTCAAAAAGCTGAAGGAGTTGTCTACATACTGAGCAAAAATCATGATGATGTGATGAATAGTTGAATAGAAAAATGATTATATGAGAGCTGTGCAGATCCATTCAGTCTTGGTACGGGCTGGTAGTTAGCTAATGCTAAATTAGGCTAATTTTACAGTGTAAGCTTAAAAAACGTCAAAACGTTTCAGATGGTTGGACAGAAACGTCAGGTGAACTGCTGTCAGGCTCTCACATCTTGAGCTTGAGAGACAATCTTTGTTTTTATTGACTATTTTTTTGATTAGTTCTCTGAAGTATCCACCAGGAAATAATTAAAGATTGTTCCAAGCACTTCAAACATGTAAAAAAGCAACGGTAATCTTACGGATGACGAACAAAAATGTCTTCATCAGAGCAGATTTTTTTTACTTTACTAATTCTTTTTTTGCTATTTTACTTTGTTCAGCTGTTCACTCAGTACTTCCTTTTTTTTTTTCCAGACATAAAAATCCTGTATACTGTCACATCTGTGACTTTTCATTTGGAGCATCTTTGTTGGCAGCAGCTCAACACTTCGTTTTAGTTTGTATTTCAAAAACTAAAAAAACAAAAGGAAATTAAAAAAAAAAAAAATAGCGCGCAGCAAGCATTTTAAAACGATTAGAGGAAATGTAAACTAGACTCATACAGATGGAAATGGGCTCTAGCTGTAAATGACCCTGGTGTTCTCCTTTAATAGCAGTTATTACCTGTCATCTGCTAATGACTGTAATATTACCTAAATTGATGTAGCATATTGCTCCGGCTATATTGATTTTTTTCCCTGTCATACCTATAAACCAGACTTAACTACGACTGAGTGCGGGAGAGAGAACATTACATGGACGATCCTGACAGATAATGATTTGCCATAAACTGTACAGCCCAGTGGCACAGCGTGATTATCCCCAACTGTTACTACGCACAGTGCATCTGCCGAGGAATAACAGCGTTAATAAAGCTTTGTGAATATTTCAGCGGCCGGTCTGGTCCCTGCCCGGGGCGGTACTCCAATTTAGAAGCACCGTATTCATTATGGGGCAATTTCCTCACAGTGCATTGTGGGTAGATTCCCAGAAGAGTTGTGGAGGACCTGAGAGAGAAGGAGAGCGAGCGAGAGATAGAGATAGAGAGACAGAGAGAGAGAGGGTGCATATCTCTTGATGAGCGAATTCAAATGGCTGCCGCCTCCTTTGGATGAGTTGCAGATGAAAAAGAAGCCCCATCTGTTTGATGAGAGCGAACTACAGGCATGACAACACACACACACACACACACACACACACACAAACAGTGAATAAATATATGTTTAACTAATGGGCAGACTCAGCTGTTTACAATGTGCATGTGGTCCGTTTCATCTGCTCTGCTCTGCATCACAGACAGGAGCAGTAAGAAAGAGATAGAGACTCAAAGACTCAGAGAAACACGAGGGAAAGATAGAGACAAACACACACACACACACACACAGTGATTGCTACAATGGCTTTGTCTGGCTTTATGTTGTGGCTTTTGATGATAAGACAAAGAATGGATGAATCAAGTTGGAAAAATACATTGTAGTGTTTTCCTGTGAAGCCGTGATTGTCAGCCATTTGCCATCAAGGCCCCAAAACAAACCAGGCTTTCATTCCAACCAAATGCGACACGAACCGACTTCACTTATTAATTCCTTCCTCTCTGGTTAAAGGCTTTTTTATTATTACTTTTTTTTTTTTTTTTTTTAATCAGACTCTACCTGCCTTGCCTATTTCCCCAAATTCCATTACAGTCCTTGGCTTCCATGACCGATGGGAATTCTGCTGAACCGAATCTGAAAGGTACAGAGAAGACACAGGGAGGAAGAGCGGCGGAGAAAACATCCAGATGAGGCGAAAGAGAAGAATAGCGTCGCGGGGGAAATCTAATCACAGTGTCTTTGGCCTCGGCACCGTTAGCCCCTCTCCGGATGGCCATCTCAGCTGAATAATGGCTATTATACAGCCGACACTCTGCCTCCACTCCCCCTCCGCTCCCCTGAGAGACGACCGATGCCCCATTGGTATTCTCCACACTCTGCCTCGCCAGCCACCAAGGGCAGCATTTACATCCAAATCTCCAAAATACAGACCGAGGGGGAAAAAAAAAAAAAAAAATAAAAAAATAAAAAGAAAGTTGGAGGGGCCGAGAGAAAAGAAAAGGGTGAAAGACAGAGGCGTGGAAAAGGGAGTGAGACAGTGAGAGAGGAGGAAGGGAAGAGATAAATGGAGAGGAAGCGAGGGATGAAGACAGTAAAGTGACAAAAAGAGACATAAATAGAGAGGAAAAGGCAGAGAGAAAGAGGGAAAGAAGAGGAAAAAGACAATAGAGAGAGAGAGAGAGTGAAAGAGAAACGGAGGCAAAAGTGCACAGCATTCCAGATTGCACTAAAAATGAGTTTGTCAGGTCAGCTTTTTGACCATATGGAGACCCCATAGGGTGAAACATCGATCTTTTTTTTGGTTGTTTGCGTTTACAGAAGCAAGCAGTTCACTTCAGAATGCAGATGAACGGACCCACGAGCTTCTCAGCTCCTTGGGGCAGAGACAAAAAAAGAAAATGCTAAAAGTGTCTGTTTGTGTGCTTACTTTTGTATAAGTGTGTGTGTGTGTGTGTGTGTGTGTTGGGTGGGATTATTGGACATCAGGGTGGCTTAATGGTTTGGAGTGACTGTCCCGTAAGCAAAAAGGTCACAGGCTTGATCCCCACACCAGCTGTGCGTCCTGTCAAAGTGTCCTTGAGACCTACGCCTACCTGCCCACTCCTTTTAAACTGCTGCGGAGTTCA
>OMLF01055925.1:2444-19894 GCA_900302615.1 Holocentrus rufus
GAGCAAGGCGAGGAGGAAGCATGGAACAGCTGTTATTCCTCTACTCTGGCAGTTGACACAATGTTGGCAGAAGTAAAAAGAGAACTACTAGATATGGCCTGTGACTCACCTCTGCTGCTAAGATAATGATGCTTTTTTTTAAGGTCTTCTCCAGCAAAGTAGAAGTATGTATAAAGCTGCATTGCTAGAGGGGCTTTTTCATTGACTAGGAGTTGGATTATTTTAAATAAAGACTCGAGGCCAACCCACGGTACACAGCTCCGATTCTTAGTTAAAGTTTTCTCAGTCACCTGTCTGATGCCTGGTGCTCTATGATTGGGCGTATAATGAAATTTGTGATTCAACAGTATTCATCTTTTTTTTTTCAATTTCTTGTTTTGAATTTCTGAAACTGCACTGTGGCTTTTGGCCAACAAAAAAGCTTTTCAAAACATCATCCCACTACCAAACAACAAAGGCCATCCATTCCAACTGTGTCACTTAATCCTAGGCGACTTTATAAAACTGCTTTTCAGGGCTTCACACAGTCACAGACTTAGGAAGCTAAATTGCAGGGACTGTATTTTTTTGAGAAAGAGCAAAAGACCTAGGTCAAATAGAAATTGAATTCTTTTACATTGACATTGAGTTTTGTTCTCTGGCTTGCCTGCAGTACAAGATTGTCGTTTTTTTTTGACAATCTCACTGCATCTCTTGTCGCAGCCATGATCAGTCAAGTTCACAATAATGAAACAGTCACAGAGCTACAAGCAGCTTGTTCCTATGACATACACTTGTGCAAGTGGTGGTTAACGTCATGTGAGTGAAATACTGTGAAGTGAGTAAGATGACTTATCACTTAGTGACAGCAACGTTCTCAGATTTTAAAAGAGGAGTTATGACTCAAGCTTTCTTATTCCTCATGAAAACCGATATCTCAATAAGGACTATACCTGCTTAAATTTTTTTTTTTTTTATAAATTGATTCCATAGTAGATGGTACTCTATAATGGATAGGATATAGTACGCCCTATATTCAGTTTCTTTCTTTCTCTCAACCAATCCCCCGGGACTTTCTTCCCAACGAAGAAGAAAAAAAAAAAAACAGGAGTGGACATAATGGTCATACGAAGTAAAGGAAAGTCACAGGAGAGGACGTACCGAACTGAAAGGCACTGGCACAGTGGCACGTTTTCCACACTGACAAAAATTTTGAATGACAGATAGTGAACAGATTGTTGAAAATGATCACTCTCCATCTGTCGTACACCCCACTTCTGTTTCTTGACACTAGACTGTATTCTCCTCAAATTTCCTTTTCGCTGCCACAGTTTGACACCCAAAACGGAGTTTTTTGTGACTGAGTACCAGGCAATCACTAATTGCTGGTAATCAGGTGGGTTCTGCACAGACAGTAATCTGGCCACAGAGCCCTTGATGAAGACTTTCTCTCAATGTGATTATGTAAACAGGCTGGGAAGGCTGCTGGGGCTAATCAGGATTACAATTTGTCTGTGTAATTATACACTATCTACAGGGAATGCGGGGCTTTATCCCACTGCCCCTCAGGTTCTTGATCTCTGCAACAGTGGAGGAAGAAGAGCTGGAACAGTGGAAAACGGTAGCTGGTCCCCAGCAGTATTGAGTCCAACTGGAACTGTAATGAACAATATAGTGTTTTTGGATACAGGAACTTTGAGCAGGAACAGTGCCACTTCCTGGTTCCCCTGATGCTTCTTTTAGTGCTGGCATTTAATTGGGTAGTCGTAGTGGTGTACTGGAGTACTGCTCAGCTAGTCCACTGGCCTCTGGCCGAGGGGTTTTGGCCTGGGCCCGGCTCTTAAATGTTGCTGACAGGTCCCTGCGATGGTTAGCTATAGTTTGCTGGATCTGATTAAGTCAGTTCTTCTCAGGTATCAGTTTTAATATAAGCAGTCCTCTTGGGGAGAGGGATTGGTGATATCTTGTCTTCAGGCAGAAAAATATCTTAACTTACTGTTTGCTGAGATAATATGAAATAGCTTGAGGAGGGGCTGCCTCCAGAGAGTCAAGACTGGAGATTCAAGGTGGGCCACAGACTGTCTTCTGCACTCGAGGTGCCATTTTCAGAAGGGATTAAGTCCTGTCATATGTTTGGAGGCATATTCACTGATAATATCTCTGCTCTTGGCTGCTGTGGTTAAAATTATGCGTTACTGTGTTCACTAACAGTGCAGAGGAAATCACAGGGACGAAGGCACTTATTTTGAGTGAGATGTTACAAACAAACCAATAAGCAATATGCCGTATACATAATCCCATATGGATTTCTTCTATGCTCATTTTAATGCGCTACAGCATAGGCCATACAATTAATTGGATGTGATTCGATTAAGCTTGTTTATAATTATATCAACACAGTGTGGTATAATTCAGTAATTATTTCCCATGTACTTAAAGTTGTGTGTTGTATGTTTAGAGGGAGAACATATTTCAGTGGTGTAGTCAAGTGTACCATGCACAGATCCTATTAAACGTACTTTTGTTAGAGCATGTACTTGTTGACGTCATTGCCATTAAAATATACAGAAAGCTGTGGCCATGGTATGTGCATTTACCTTCAGAAATCCTCCTCAACGGCCACTGCTTCACACTTTACTTGTGTGCAGTATGTGTCGATGGTTGTCAACTTAACAGTGTGTTGATTTGTGAAAGGAGAGTTGACTGGGGCAAAGCACTGTCAGAGAAACAAAGTGGGCTAATGCAGAGGTAATTGAGGAGGTGCGTAGACTGCTTAGTGGAGGTTGGGTATCCTGTGATCTCACCATGCTGTTTCATCAACAATTAAACCGACAGGCCCAGTATAATGCCTACCTGCTAATACCCTCAATTGCATCGCTTTGCAGTCATTGTCCAGGAAGTAGCAGCACGAAGAGTTGTATTCCTCCTTGTTGGAAAACAGATCTTGACAGGTGGAGCTTACAGTCTCGACTGCCAGTAAGGGGCTTCCAAAGCGGCTCCTTAGGACATTATTCACTTCTCCACACTACATTTCAGCAGAAATTATAATCAGCTGGACTAGTTTTTCAAAATGTGGGGTTAAAGAGTAGAGAAAATTTGACCAGTCATGCAGTGTTACAGTTTCTTTTCAAAACACATTTCCAGTCCTCTGCTGTGCCCTTAATGGAAAAATCATTGATTGACTCATCATCTCATTTTAGAGATCCATGCTGTGTACACTGGCCTTTCACCCTGGCTTGTGGAACTGCAATTGTGGAGACTGCTTTGATATTTTGATATCTGTGTGCGCCCTCAATTTAACACTAGGCCTAATTTGGACATGCTCTAGAAACACGTCGGCTCTACGCAAAGAGGCTGCTCATAGGAGAAAAATGCTTACTGGGTGCTTGGAAAAACAATGTAGTATTGTTTCAGCCTCTGTAGTTGTCTTTAGATATTTCTCCAAGGATTTATTTTCATGTGTTCTTTTCCTTTTCTTTTTTTGGGGAATGTGATGTACTCATTTTATTGTTTGTTTAGAGGATTGGAGGTTAGAGAGACAGGCGTCCTATTAGATGTGTTGTTGGCTCTCTGTTTTGTGTTGTACAGCAGCTCTCACAGTGGTGGCCTGGCATCAGGTGCAATATGGCTCAGTAGCACTTTGAGGAGGTATTGGTGTCTCGCCATAAAATACTGTATCTGTTGGGAAGTAGCTAAAGCGCCAGCAGCACACAGACGTGGAGAGACAGCTATTATACTTGGCCACAAAGACACGCAACCTTTGTGTTATTTCCTTGTGCGCGGGCATGTGTGTGTGTATGTGTGTGTATGTGTTTGTGCAGGTGCCAGCTGTGTTTCAGTGGGGCAGTGTATTTGATTTTAGTATTTTTCACTTCAGTGGTTGGCAATTTAAAACCACCAAATGGAATATTTCAGAGCCCTTTTCCAAATTGCAGTGACACACTCATGAGGTAATAGTCATTCAGTAGAAAGCCTCTTTTCTGTTTCTGTTGTATGGAGCCCATTTCCCTTTCATCAAGCATGCAGACAGGCATAGTGAGGGACTGCGATTACGCACATTCTATCAGTATGAATTGTGTGAAGGTGTAGCACAGCCGGGCAGATAAAATCCCTCTTTGGGGGACATCAATTTAAGGTTTCTGTCTACTAATGTTGCTGTCTAAGCTAAAGCAGTCATCATTGTTGTATTCCTGGTAGTGCTGATGAAAAATTATTTTCTCTTCCCTCCATATTTTACGTCTGCAGCTCCAAGTAGGGCTTGTCATAGATCTGAGAGAAAAGTGCTTGCATTTCTAAAAACAAAATTACCTCTAAATATAACACCTAAGTGCTGCAGCAGCTCTGATTTGATATGGTGCAGACCCTGAAGATCCGCGCTCTGACAGTATGACAGCAGACGAGCAACAAAAGTTTTTCTCTCTTCCACTTGCTCTTTCTTTGATAAAACGTTGTCTGAGAAAGGAGTGAAACACCATCTGTATTTTTAATTTCTTTTTGTTTTTTTTCACCCAGCGGTTTGTGGGCTCCATGTTTTTGTTAACCATGAAATTGTATATGAAAAGAATTTCACATTGCTGTACTTATCCTCCCTCTGAAAACCTGAAATCAATATCCTGCAACGCAAGGGAGTGGCTAAATATAACACTTCTGTTTCTCTATCAGTAATGGGTGGTGGTGGAGGGGGGTAAAGAGACAACAGCGAGGCAGAAATTTTGCAGCAAATGAAGCCTACCGGTGTATTTGTTGACCTTTGTTTTGCTTGGTAAGGGTTCTGACTTTTTGCTCTGTAACCAGGCCTCACTGATGGATATCTCTCTATTGGCTGACTCACCTTTAAGGTCAGCTGCAAATCAATGCAGGTTTTTTATACCTTCTCTTTGATTGCTGGGAGTGGTGCTATTTTCTCCCCCTCTTTTTGTGATAAGCCATCATCATGAACAATGATGAAATACCATCCAGGGGAAGAGATGTCCTTGACTAAGCATACACTACACTCAGTCATGGGGAAATGGAGTATCAAGCAGAGAGAAGAAACATTACATGCCAGAAATGAGTCAAGAAAAGGAGTTTGAAAGTGCATCGCTCAGTAGGCTTGTGGATATTGGGCTGAGGTTGTTTGAAGAAAGATATTGTTATGTATGAGGGATGAAGGCAAAACACTATCTGTGCACAGATAGACTGGTGCGTGCCCCGTCGCCATCCAGAATTACAGGAGAGAAAGGGATGGGCACACAGTGCGTGTGTGTGTGTGTGTGAGTGTGTGTGTACAGGTGCTTGTCAAGTCTTTGAGGGACAAGTCTGAGTTAAGTCAGCCTGTTAAAACAATAACACTTATCTCTAAGAAATGTACAGCTGTCTGATTATTTTATGTCTCCTTTGGCTCTTTGTATATCAGGCACTGATTATATCATAATGTAATCTAAATCAAGATATATATTGGGGTCACAGGTGTACACAATACCTTGATACATCCACTACCCTATAATAGGAATAAAACATAGCTTTTTGCTGTCCAAGTGGCACTGGCCAAGAATACTGACTGTCCCCAAGTCTGTCCATCCATCACGAACACCTCTTTGTTAAATCACACATGTGAAAATTAAGCCAGAGCTTGAATTGTATTTCGCTAGCTAACTGGACACATGAGGTAAGTTCTAATTTTTGTTTGTATGTACAGATGTAGGGGGATTCATTCAGTTAGCAGTGACTGAATTTGCAGCGTATTCAGCAGCAGTATTTACTGCGACTGTATTATGGTTTATTATCTGTAGCTATTGTTGTTTATTTGTACTTAGGCTAGCTAGTTAGCTAATCGTGTGGCGTTGAGTGCAGAGCCAATGCCAACAAACAGTCGTTAAAAACAGTGTTAACAGTTTTACAGTCCAAATTGAAAAGCTCCTATAAAACTGTGGTCCCAGGAGCTGGTAGACGACTGGATGGCTGCATTCCTGGGAGCTTGGCGTGTCTTCTACTGGTTCCCAGGACCACTGCTGATGGGCTCAACTGCTGAAAGGCTGTTTAGTTGCCTAAAGTGATCAGACCGACATACAGCAGTGGCTAGATTTTAGGAATTAGGAATTTTAGGAATAGGAATTTTAAGCTGGTTCGCGTACACATGAGCACGCATGCAAGCAATGTGAAATTGCAGGGTAGAAAATGTCTGTTGGAGCTGGAGTGGCGGTACAGCTTCAACTAATAAAAAAGTTAAAGCTTAAAAACTTTGCCTTGAAACATGAATATCTCATGACTATGTCAGAGATCAGAGAGAGAGAAGGTGTAGATTTGATTCTTGGATTTAAACAATCCTTTTCCCTTCTCTGGTCCATAGGCCAAATGCTGAGGTCATAACTAATATTTATCATGCTCTTAATCAGTAGAGACGTATGTAAACTTTGCCTGCCATAATGCAGATATTATATAATGGCCTAAGACTGACCTACATTATTGGTCATGTTATCAGCAGGTGTCAGAAGAAGTCTGACGGCGATCCAACATCCTGTACTATGATAAAGCACTTTTTTTCTTTTTTTTTTTTAAATAGACATCAATTAGGTGCAGCAGACTCAGCCAAATGTTATCACAAAAGACTGCAGCTGCTGCTGTTGTGTATTCACGCATCAAAGTGACGTTTAGATACATCCTAGTCATTTGCAACCTAAAAATAAGCACTTCAGTCTTTTTGTACAATGCTCCAATGCCATTGTTTTCCAGACACTCATTGTTCACAAGTCACTAATCTAGAGTTTGACTGAGTCTTGCTGGATGTCATTCGAGATCAAGTCCAAGTAATGTCTGAAGTCACTTTGTATAGGACTTAATTACAATCTGAGTGCATATTGCCATCCCTGGGGTGTGCACTTGGGTGACCTTTTTTTTTGGGGACTGAGCACCTAACTGTAGGCCTGTGTATGTACTGAGTACAAGCTCTTGTTTACTGTTCATTTTGATGAAACCAAGCTGAAATGTTAGCTCTCATTTTCATCCGTGCTTAAGGTAAACCTTTAATAACCTACTTAGTCTGCGGCACATTCATTCAGGCCTTGAAAATAATAGGATACACTCTATGATGCATAATGTATTTTGTAGTTACAAAATCAATCTTCTTTGCCAACTACAGAGGGTACAGCACTTTGGTTCATTAACTGGTTCATTCTGCCTGGAGACTCTGTTTGCACTGGATAGAGGAAAGGATTTGACGTTCAGTGCGCGCATCTATTCAGCTGTTCCTTTCACCTTTGCACTGGAGAGAAACATGTAGCCAACAGCGTTAGTAAGCAACTCATAAGTATGTGCAGTATATTTGCATTCAAATATGGTAGATACTTACAGGCAGTCACATGTTAGGCATAGACAGAAAGACACACAAACACACACACACACACACACAGACAGACAGACACACACCCTCAGAAACCCCATCAGGATGGGAGACAACTGCTATTTTCCCTGCTTTGTTTGCAGGGCAAATCTAATAATCAGTTATGAGCATGAAAGGTGTGTTGTGGTGCGGATGATGGTGTTTGTGTGTATATCTAAAGGCCAGGGGTAAATGTAACTATTTGAGTAACAGCTGGGCCCGTTCTTGGGCTGTCTGTCAGCCAGCCTGTCTGCCTGCTGAGGCCCCCGTTCCTGCCAGATTTATGCGTTATGATACTGATTCATATTTCTGAACCCCATTTTCCCCCACTGTGCAATCACAGCGTGCTGTTAATGTGGTTTCTCATCACAATTTATGGTTGGTGTCGCAGCGTGGAGGTAGCATTGGGTTGGGAGTGACACCAGGGAACACGTGGTACAACTGAGGCGGCGTTGCAGTGGGAGCAGGCAAATGTGTGGCGACGGTGAAATTCAAAGCACACATCGGGCTACGTGGTAAATGGATTTAGTGCATGGCCTTTCTGCTATACCAGAAAACATATGCTGTGTTTTCCTTTGAAGTCTTTGCAACAAGATATATGTTTACAATGTTCTTTTTATAGATGAATCTCTCATGGAGATGGCAGCGCTTAACATATTACAAGCGTGTATGATTCACAGCATTGAAAAGAGATCCTAATTGTAATTCATAATGGATAGCTTACAGATAAAAGGAAAACATAAGGAAAGCAATACTAGACAGATTGAGGAGGAGGCAGGTGGGAGAGACGGAGGGAATGCAAGCCGTAAGGGGAGATGCAGAGCAAGAGGGGGAGATGCTGGGATAAAGAAAGAGACAAGAGAAGGGAAAATGCAAGTGTGAGACTTTCAGAGCGAAAGTGAGGAAGAGCGTGATGCAGAGCAAGAGAGCAATGCAGAATGAGTGAAATACAGATGCAAGGGATGAAGGATGCAAGGAAGGGCAGAGATATCAGATGGAGAGAGAGAGAGAGAGAGAGAGAGAGAGAGAGATCTTGGCAACGAGCATCTGTTCCATCATTCTCCAGGACATCAGGACAATCAGCCGCACAAACACTACTAAAGAGTTCACAAGCAGTGTTGCTCTGAACGGTTCCTGACATTATTCATTCAAACCTTGACACATACTGAAATATTTCAGGAACTAATAAAGCTTTATAGGTGCTGTCCTGGCCACAGTTATAAAACCAGGGCAATACCAGAAAGCCTTGAAGAAAAACTGTGAAGCTGGATTTTTTCCAACACCTAAATTTGCGTGGGACAACCTAAGTGGGGCTAAATCTTTTACTGAGCTCAACAATAGGTTTACTGGATTCTCCCTGTGTTCTGTTGATATTCTCAAGCAGGATGAATTTAGGTTTATGTCATCCTACAATGGTGAGCAGCACTTAAGCAGATAAACACTTGAGTGGGAAATTTCCTGACCACATGTCAAGTCTGGTTTAGACTGGTTGCAGTGATGCGTGTGTAGGGATGAATAAGACGCCTGTGGTTTACACATACTTATTATTTTTTTATTGTAACAGTCTAACTCTAGAACACTTATCAAAATCAAGGAACATGAAAGTAAACTTTCAATGATTACTTTGTAGAGTGTGAGAAGTGTAGACTTTGTTGTACCACTTCAAAAGAACTAACAACTTTTTACATAATCCTTTTTATAATCCTTTATATAATCCCCTTTCTTATGTCTAGATTAATGTTGTAGAACTTTACAGAATATTAATCAGCATATATAATATGGTATGTAATATGTTTCCTGCTCTCAAACTATGGGACATACAGGACATTAGTATCTTCCTGTGGACATGGTCCTAGTGAAAATGAATGAAAACTGTGATTATTGAAAATGTAGTTGATTATACAGTTGATCGGCATATCTTTGCAGCATAAATAATGAATGTATAATAATGTAGTGCATCAGCATTAAAATGGTGTAACTTCAGCCCTTGTGATTATCTGATCTTACTGCATTTTCTAAAGTGGATTACATGCCAACTGTAGGCTAACTGGCTACAACGGCAACTCCATGACTGAGGCTGGGCTGACTTTCAACAGTAGACGTGCCCTTGTTGAAATTATTGTTCAAACCAATTTTAATTAGTCTCTGTAAGTGTAATGGTCCAGTGTGAATCATGTTGCCATTTAAAGTGCGCCTAGTAAGCTCCATTTTTCATTTCTGGCAATTCTAAATAAGCCTTCTCATGCCCTTTGTCACTTTTGATTGAAAATGATAACAAAACGGAGTGTGTTACAAAATTTGTTTTTGGCAACTTTTAGAGTTTAGAAATCCAGAAGCACACTTTATGGGGGGTGGCAGAGTGTTTTCCCTAGAAAGCCTACCATACTTTTTATATTTTTGAATGTGTTTTTGTTTCCTTTAATTTTGTTGAAGTACAAGACAGTCAACTTGCTTAGACTTGAAACTTGTTTGAGATAGGTAATCCATCACAGTGAATGTTCTGCCCTGCCCTAAATTATTTTTGTCCAAGTTACTTTATTTTTGCACATGTTGATCTGCAGGTCTGCTGGTTTGTTCACATGCTTGCTGTAAGCTCTGATATCCAGGACTTGTGGTAAAAACTTATGTTGAACATGTTAGCCAGATTAATTATTATAACTGTTTTTTCAGAAAGAATCAGCCAAATCCACACCATATTTTTCACAATATCCATGTTTGCTTGTGTTTCATTTTCTGGGTTTAGGGGTAGGGATTTTCTGGCAATAAAAGCAAACATTTTTGAGTTTTGTTTCACAGCTTACTTGATACGGCAGATTCCTGCTAGTGCCTGAATGCACCAGCAGAACTGCACACCAAAAGGTAGTACAGTAGCTAGCAAACTATTACAATACATGCCTCTGACATTTCTATGTCTCAGTCCTCTTTCTCTTGGGCAGCTGCTACCAGTTCACGTAAAGTCCCCATGAAATGAACTCTCATTACTTTTACTTCCCAGAAAACAGTACAGTATTTTTTCAATGGTGATCTCTTGTCTCTATTAAAAAAGTTTCATCAATAAAGTTTTTACAATTTTTTGAACAATCCTGCCCCACCGCTCATTACATCAGATAAAGCTTTTTCTCGCTTTTTCTCACTATTTGATGTCTTATTGGTTACACTTTTGAATCATCCTGCCCCACATTATTTCCTGCCCCAACATCTTGTTATAACAGGAAATATATAAAATCAAAGAAGTGAGTGCCCTTTCATAGAGTCTTTAAAGCAGCAGGGATTCCAGTGATGTTTCTTCTTTGCATTTCACTTGCGTCACCATTTGTACAACTGAGTCTTAACAGTTCTGTAGGGCGGATTGCGCTCATTTGATGGTGAAATTGTTAGTGTCATTTTGATGCTCAAGAGATGTTGGAGTCAGAGGTAAGTTACTAGCAACAATAGACCTCTTTTACGGCAGTCATTTTGACATGAAATATCAGGTAAACACAGATGTTATGAATGACACAAATAGCAGGTTAACACAGGTGTATGCTAATTAAGCCTCCATTCCATTTAATGGAATGGTACAGAACCTTCTTTAATGTCATTTGTAACACCTGTTGTTTACCCCACTATTTCATGTCAAAATGGCTGCTGTGAAAAAGGTTTATTGAAACTTGCATGCTTCATTGTTCTGTAACAACAGATATGCTACTGTCAATGCCAGCACAAAGCTCCACTTCTACAGTATGAGCCGTTCACGCTAACATGGTGGTGTCACAGGTCAGGGAGGACTCAAGTGCAGACCCCGACAGACAGATAATTGTAGGTAAAACCAGGGACTATACTGAAGTTGACAGGGAAAACAGAATCCAAGATAGTCCAAGGTTCAATCACGGTAATCAGCTCACTCAGGCAAAAACGGCAAGTAGAGGGCTAAATAAAACGTAGACAGGCTGATGATTGGCAGAGTACACGTGATGTGGAACAAGGGGCAGATAGGTTACATGGGGAGAGACACACAGGACATACACACACACAAACACACACACATCCAACATTCACTGTTGGAACAGGACGTAGTTCATGACAGGCGGTGAACATGGCAGGTCCATGACAAGAGACCCGTGCTATGCAGATAAAAATAGTCCATTCTAAACCCATGATACACTTTCGATATTTGTCTCTTGTGAGATTTACATTATTGAAAGACAAATACAAGACAAAGACAAGAAATATATATTAATTCTTTATACAGCATGTGAACAATTACTGTGCACCAAAAGGGGAGCGAACAACTTGACAGCTGGACGGGATCCACTGTGTATTCTTCATGGCAAAGGAAGTCCTTCTCAGCCGTAGCAGTTAAGTACTTACCCAAGACCATCAAGGTTAAGGTCAAGGGCAAGTTCAAGGTTTCTTTATTAGTGCCTGGTAAGGTAAAATTGTTTTGCCGAGAGGTGAATCAACACTCCAAGATAACATCACTCTAAATAGAAACTAGACACAAACTCATAAAAACTGTATAGACATGATATATATAAACTGTATACATGTCCATGAAGAAGGCCAGGCTGCATGATCACTGGATAGACGGAGATTGGATCAGTCTAGGGAGCAGGTCATTATTGTGCAACACAGAGATATATAGTAGATCATTTGACTTTTCACCCAGGGTCAGGACCCTTGCAAGCAGACTAGTATGAAGGGGTTGCCAGATGATTTAATGTTAAAGAATGTGGAAAAATAAGTATGTTTACAGTTTACAGTAGCAGAGTTGCTTCTTGCTAGGCTTTCTCCAAAAATACTACTCATTTAATGTGTTTATACGACAAATACTTGGTGGCCTATTACTGTAGATTAGATGTTGCTGGGTTTATGAGTTGCAGAGCTGCCTTGTTCCATGTGGTTTGCTTTTGGCCCACTCTGCAGTGGGTGTGTATGGGCAACACTGCACACATCCTTTACCTACGGAGTGTGAAAAGCTAATTACACTATGAGGGAAGTGTCGGAGATAAACCATGCATCTTAATTAAGTTTGCTTTTCATTAGACAACATGCAGGATAACCTCAAATAAAATGGCATTTTATTGCGCCGTGATGCTGTGTGAATGTGAGTGTGCATGCAAACTCAGTATGCAAGCGTTGAGTGCGAGTATATGAAATTGTGTGAATGTGTCTGCTCGTACGCATTAATGTCTGTTTGTGTGTGCGCCAGAAAGATTATGTGTGTGTGTGTGCGGTAGTTAAAATCCCTTCATTAGAGCTGTGGTGCACTTGCTCATTTAGATTGACACCACAAAGCTTAGCCAAGTAATCAAAGTATTGTAGTTTGACAATGATGGTAAGTGCCTGACCCAATATGTCAAAGGTATTGATTCTCAGCAAGCCTGCAGACTGAGGGGCAAAGATGCATCTTGAGTGGGCTGGGGTAAAGAGTGTCAAGGGCTTGTGGCACCAATTTGCAAGACATTGCTTGGTGTTTGTCTCGGAGGCTTTCTGACCCTCTAGATTCCATCTAGAGGGTCGGAGAGGGTCAAACAGTAATGCTACACAGATGAAGCCCTATGTTAGAAATAACACTGAGAGCCTTCATTATAGTCCCTCACCATGTATTTCTCTCCCATTGTTAGTGCACTAACTGCTTATTTTTTTCTAATTTCAAGTTGAACTCAGTAGGCATGTTGAAAGACAAAAAAAATCCCTCTTAATCACCTGGTTGCTAGATCACAATGATATCAAGGGAGCGAGTTTGAGTCAGCCTCAGTACATATGTTTGTCCATTAGGGCTAGGCCATATGGCCATAAAGTTTGTTGCAGTTTCAAATATTAAAGACCCACTTTGTTTAAATTTTTTTCTGTTCTTAATATGTTTTGCTAGATAATCTGCTACTATATTAATACATTGATACTCTTTGTGCTCTGCTTGTCATAGAGTATTGTTTTTGCTGGCGGTCAAAATGACGTGCTTACAGAAATCAGGATCGAAAAGGGACATGTAAGTCTTCAGGTCTGTTATGTCACACACTGGTAACCAATTGTAGCCTCAGTATCTCAATATCTATTTGCATATTTCATGTCTGCTTTCAAACATTACATTGTTAGATAACATGCCCCAGTAGTAATAGTACACTAGATGCCTTTCTCCTGAGACTTTCTATGGTGCTCAAAGCGTTTCCTCCTAATGATGCATCTGGGTGTTTATCTTTACAAGGTAGGTAACTGCTATCTGAGCTGGCAATCAGGGCCAAGGTTTATCTAACATTAGGCTTTGCCCTGTAAATATCTATCGGGACAAAACGAGGATCTGTTGTACACACACCTGACTGACTGTGAACCATCGCGCATCAGGTCAGCCAGACACGGCCAATACTTCTCTCACACGCGAGATAAGACAGTGGGAGAAGGGCGTGAGCCCCCCAGCACCAGTTGACCCCGGTCTCAGTCGTGCCCCAGCACCTTAAGACTCCAGTACAAGCCTTTCACTCATGGATCCTGTGTTCCAGTATAAAGCACCGATCTCGAAAAAGACTCAGACATATTCATCTGATAAGGTCTGATGAATGGACAGGGCGTTGACCACGACACTGCTGCACAAATCTTTCTTTAATGTGAAGTGTGTTGAGACCCCACTGGTGATAACATCTAATCTAACCTCCTCCACACGTCCCACTGAGCAAGGCTGTCAACGCCGTGCATGAATAGCTGTGGGAGGGTCTCTGACTGCTAACACATAGGCTTACCATATGCAGTCACAAAGCCAGTGAGCGACTCTTCAGCTCTTGAGGCCGTGGGAAAGGGGACTTCAGTACAACTAGCTAACCCATCACTCTTGTGACGCCCTTGGTGGAGCAAAGACAGGGAGCAGGCCGTGATGTGACAACATGGCTTCTCTGTGAGAGCTTGCTGCACCCAGCACTCAAGCTTAACTGGCTGATGGAGTGTGGGCCCCGAGAAAGACGGTTAGCCTGCCACTGATATCTGTCTCATGTGGAACACAGAGTTGACAGGCAGTGTCATAAGGATGGTTATAGGAATTAGCTCTTTTACTAAAGGGGTTAGATGCTTATTGTTATTAACATGAGTGCCTCTTCAGTCCCTGTGACAGCTAACCTGCCACTGATGTCTGTCTCTCATGCAAGGAAATGACAGAGTGCGGCAGCTGTAGGGATGCTGACCAAGAAACAAGCCTGGCCGGCGGTGAACTTGTCAGTGAGCTCAGCTGGGACAGTTGTTCGAATGCATTGGAGCTTTGCCGCATGATTCTCGAACAAACTGGCACCTAGTGAGAGAGACTGCTGCTCTCAATACTCAAGTTCACGTGGCCAGTACAGAGGGGCTCTGAAAGAGACAGCTAGCCAGCTAGCCAGTCATTAACATTTCTCACTCCTGCAGAGAAGAGACAGAGAGTGGCCCAAATAGCATGGGAGCAGGACATTGCTGGGTCTGGGGCACGTTGGGCAGTTCTTTGGTAGTGCGTTGTCAGCCAGTGGTGTGAACTGCAATGTTACCATTGTCAGGTGCTGAAGAAAGTGGATAAGGAGTGGTGTTGCTTATGCTTTCAGCTCAGATCGGCTGAGCATGTGCACGCTTAGCTGATCAGTGCGCTGAGGCAACTAGATGAGTGGCTAAGCCAGTGGAACCCCGTCAGAAGGTGAAGCCTGTGTGAAATGCAACAAAGGGAAGAAATTAGCTGCTACAGTGTGAAGAAGTTAGCTGTGACTATCATGTCTAAATACTCCACTTTCCAACATCCCTGTCATGTTTGTTAAGGTAGATTACTGAAGACAAAATAAACTGGAACACACTTAACTGCCAACATCTGAGTAAGTTGTCACACCCCAAGTTATCATTCCTATCACTTAGTTCAATTTTAAATCAAAGTGATTTATTAACCCTCTAAATATATTGCTTTGGAATCAAGTCTGTTTTGTTCATAATTTTGTAGCCATGGCTAAAAAACAACAATTGTCTCACTGTGGAAATATGACTACCAAGTCTGTTCCTTAGCCTAACATATTGTTGATCTTACACTAGTGGTTTGCTCTTAAACTAAAAGTTTCCAACGAGGCACAGGCAATTTCTTTTAAAAATTCCTTTGAAGCCATCTCACACATTTAATTTGATGTTTAGGTTGACCTCCATAATTTCTGGCAGTCAAGGTACCACTGGGTAGTCTTCAACAGATGACTAAGGCTTGTATGATACTGTAAAATCATACACTGTGTAATCTGTGGGATGGTAGCTTACCTTTTCAGATAAGGAAAAAGCTGGCAGTGTTTCCCATTGTGATTAACACCGGCCATCAATGGGCTATATTTTACACTGAGGGTTGCCAGGGTTGGGTAAAATACTTTAATGAAGTATTAGGTGCCTGGATACTGAATATACTGTCCCAAATGCAATCAGTACAGTATTTCATGACAATACTAAAAAAATAATTTATTAAGATTACATTCAGAACGCATTTTTAAAAGAGCATGTGAAGTTGTGTTGTATTGTGAGTATTATGTATTGTCATCTTTTCTCTTATTTATTATCATATTTTATGGAATTCCATCCTTAATAGTCAATTTACCTCTAAGCTGCAAGGCTGTGCACCAGCTGCAGGTCCTCACACAGGAGGAAAAGAATTAATGTTAATGAGGGCATTAACTCTAAAGTTATTGTTATGATTGATTTTTGATTACAATCCATTAATTCTGCTGTAGAGGATGGGAAATGGCCTCTATTTAAAACCTAAGCGTAAAATTCAGTCTCTCCATATAGTCAATGTAATGACAGATATTTTCTTTTGACAGTAGATGTCGCTGTAGCACCAGGTCCAATAGGGAACCTCTCAACTCAAGCCACTGTCAATGCATGCGGCAGGATAAATATTGCGCATGTGCAATTCGGTACGTGTCCATGTCCTTAGTGCTCTACAGGTATGTAAACACTGTGAAAACATTAAGTTTTGGTTTAACACACTGCCGAATCTTAAGTAAGGCTAGGTGTGTTAGTATCATAACAAGCTCTGTGACAGGGTTAAATAGTTACTTTGTCGAGGGGTGTGTTACTTGTAGCCTATTTTCAAAGCTAGCTAGCTAACATCAACTGCTTTGTCACTTTCAAGTTTTAGTTTATTAGCTAGCTTCAGTTCATCGGTAAAATAAAGGAATACTTTCTGTGTTTGTTTAACCTGTTTTATAAGAATAACAAAATAATAGCAGTTACTCATGTCGGTGTCGATGGAGTATTTTGACTGGTGAATTCAAGGTTCATGGTGTAAAATTATAGTAACGTTAGTCTATAGGACTATCGTTACTCTATTAACGTTAGTAACAGGTGGTTCTTGTTAATTGACACTGATGTGTTGGTTCAGAGTTGTGCTTGTTTACCTACTATTTCATGTCAAAATGGCTGCTGTGAAAAAGGTCTATTTGAATGTTAAAGCTGAGAATGTAAGCTTTGTGGTAATTGTATGTTTAAAGGTTTTTAAGGACATGTATGGTTATGTCTTAATATATATTTGAAATCCGAAGATGATATTGAACTTGAAAGGACTTTTGACAAAGCTGAGCTGTTTACTAATCACTTCATGTTTATTTATTTACTGCTACACAGCTTTTCAGGCCCTGATACCCCAATACCCCAGTAGCATTGCCACGGGACAGTTTTATTATTTTAACACATTGTCTTGAGCCTTTTATTATCTTTTTTTGATCCGATAATCCATTATTCCGGGAAGTGGCTGCAAATACAACAGAATAATGTGGGAAAAACTGCCTTCACTATTTGAGGAAATTTTTGAACATCATTTGGCCTACAACTTTGCATTAGCAAACTGACTTAGCATAGAAATATGGTTTAGCTAGCAACAGTGAGAGACACTTACTCACTCATGATGTTTTTTTTGTTTTGTTTGTTTTTTGTTTTTAATTAGATGTGGAATTCTCAGAAGCAGTCAAGCTTTTTGTGGCTGGAAGGCAGAATTTACATTCCACTGTTATGTTCGTCTCTGAACTTGAAATATTCATAACATTTCCATAATTCTAATGCTGTCCTCATGTAGTGTGGACTGTGGACCATAGGTTGCGCTGCATGCAAGTAGAAAATGCGTATGATTTGAAAGTCAGTAGTTTGTTTGTGGATAAGTTGT
>OMLF01055926.1:9248-21076 GCA_900302615.1 Holocentrus rufus
TAATCCTCTGGCCCCCTCTTTTTTTTTTTTTTTTTTTTTGTGAAATTTAAATGTCTGATATCCATCTATGTGGGAAATTTGCTGCGGGCAGAAATCAGGGAGCATCTGTTATTATCAGAGCGAGTCACTCCCTTTCTCTCCCTGTCATCCGTATAATATTAAAAAGTAAAAAAAAAAAAACAATATAAAACATGGGCACATGGTGTAGCTGTGCTTCTGATTAGATGCCTTCAATTATTAAACCCTGTGGCTCATTTTTCATTATAAGAGTGGGCTTGATTAATTGTTTAAAATAGAGATGGGCAGCTAGATGAGTTTATGAGGTAGAATATTGCGGTGAATTTGAGGAAGGCTGTCTCCTGAACCTCATCATCCCCTGAGTCCAGACCTTGGTGTGCATTTCAGAGCGGAGCTGGCATTTACTGCAATATCCTCCTCACAGATTCCACAATAGACTCCTACGGGTGCCGCTTCACGCTGACCCTTCGTTGGCAGGGAATTATTGAATCCTGGGCATTTAGACGGAGCTCAAATGATGTGACATTTGTGACCTGCCACCTTATCATACAACCTCTGACAGCCGAGCTAGGGTTGAAGGTTAGCGAGTCAAATGATTTGGACAGAATGCCACTGAACCCACGCCGTGCAGCCTCAGTCTGCTGGGAGAGCGGAGAGAGGCAACAATGAGGAACAAAGCTGGCGACTGAATGGCCAGGCTGATGAGATTGTGGCGTCTAAATGGTGATGTGGTGGAGGAGTCATGGCAGAGGGGGAATCGTGTGAATACCAATCAGTCCCGCTTGGCAGACGGCACGCTGTGTGTTGATTCTCTTGTCTCAGCATCTGGTGAGGCATGGTCTTGCCGAGTGGGAACCAAAAAACGGATGATGCTCAAGCGGTGATAAAACAGCATGCACTGATGCAGAGCTTATACATTTCCCACTCAGGATATCAAGTGCTCTGATGAAATACTGAGTCAATGTAAAGTCAATGTCATGTCAAGGATTGAAGTAGGTGGCTGTGCAGTGCAGAAGCGTCACTTTGCTTTGAATGCGTCCACATTGTGCACAAGTGAGTGTGTGTATGTGTGTATGTGTGTGTGGGCGAACAGGGGCGGCACTAGGTTGAGGCAAAAACTTAGCACAAGGAACACAGTATCAAGCGCTCAGGCCTAATGAATCGAGTGTTTTGAAAGCATTCCATTAATAAGAAGCAGACCCCGGCAAACCGCTCTTGGAGGCCAGCTCTTGAAATCTCTTTTCATACAGGCATGTGTCACTAACTCAAATGCAATCATAAAACCACTTTGCGAGGCTGACGCAGGCGAGACAAGTACAGTGAGGTATGATGTTCGGCCAGTTAAGCTCATGTTGTGTACATGTAAAATTCCTGCCCTTCTGACAGTTAAACGTGTGCTTATTGGAAGAGGATTACTTTTACAAGGATTATTATTTGACAGTGTGTGTATGTAAAGGTATGTGAAGCCATGGTGTGGAACAAAGGCAAGCTATGAACAAGACAGTAATTGCCATAAGGCAGATAGTCATCAGTATTAACAACAAAAAGAACACATTTATCTCACCAGTTATATAACTCACCTCTATCTGATTATTCTGATGTGCAGAATTAATTTAATGCAAAGACTGCAAACACTATTTGACAAAGATATAATAGGTGGGTTGGGCTGCACTGACACCCTCTGTGGTGTGCGTGCGTCTGTGCGTGCGTGCGTGTGTGTGTGTGTGGAAGAAGAGAGAGAAACTGACATCAGACCTGAAATGTTACAGCATAGGCTACACCTACTGACGCACTGATGATACACCTGGAATCATGATGTGTAAACGTTATTGTTACCATCAAATAAATGACCGAATAAGACCATAAATTGACCACAAATTGTTTATTACAAGTGAAGAAAATCTGTCCTGTTATGACTCTTTGGTGAAATGACTGTCCTCACAAAGTGGTGACTGGCTCTGTAAAGTTATTTCTTGAATTAGGAAGCCTCGTTTCCTTTAGTTGTGATCTATAGCGGCGTAGCCTATGTATTGAACATTTTATGGAAAAAAGCCCAAAACTGTAAATACTTGCCTTGGACGACACCGGTTGGATGGACATGGTGCTTGGAGAGCGCTGGAGCTGCGGGTCGCTGTCCATCTCATTGTTCTCAGTCATCATGAGTAGTGGGATAGAAAATCGATTCAGACACAAAAACAGAACAAACTTTTACCTCCTCAAAGTGTGACCTGTCGGCAGGGAACGTCCGGCTTCAGCCATATAAAAGCTTAACAAAGTGTGACAGATCCACATCACAGGGATTTGCGCGCGTGGTGAGGTGAAGCTAATCTGCGCGAGGGTAGCCTAACACTTGCATCTTCCCTTGATGCGCATCGAAAAGCTCCAGTGTGGCAGAATCCTGTCTTCCAGTTGCCAATTAGGTTTGAGCCAGCGACAGCAACAGCGATGTGAAAATATCAGCTTAATATAGCGACCAAATCCAAACTCAGACTCTGTAGTAGGTGGGCTGCTGGCCAGGTGTAAGTCCAGGGCGCACTGTGCCTTCCGCTACTCCACTGACTTTAATGGCAAATTGAGGCACGCCTTCCGTGCGTCTGAGGCGCTTGATTGGGGCATTTTTTACAACTCTGCGAGATTCATTTAGACTAAATCGGGATTCGTGGCTGTGGGCGGGGGGTTTTGTTATAAGCCTAAATATAGAATACTGCGCTCTGACGGTTACAACTGGCAAGCAGAGTCAATCGCTTTTGGGTCCAAGGTATCGGAAACAGCCTAAGGAAGCTTAAGTAAGATGTTCCCTCTTCATCAGGTCTTGTTTCGTGTGCCTGTAAACCTGCAAAATGTGTGTGTTTAATTAAACTGAGTCCATAACAGCTGTTTTGAAAACAAAAGTCATAACTATATAATTGCAACTTGAGATGTAAAAAAATACTAAGTGCAATAAAGTCAGGGTCATTTTAAACTCAACTGTCTACCAAACGCACAGGATTAATGTAATATGACCATAGCAGATAAAATACTATAAACCCATACAGGTCTCTATAAACAACGTCCCCATAGGAATATTATGGTGAAAACATAGGAATATATAGTATGAGAAAAATAGCATGAAGTAATGTCTTTCTAAACTAACTACAGGCCACCTAAAGTCCCTAGAGAAATGCTATAGTGATTTTTCATCAGAGAATGGCAGTGATTAGTGGGCGAGGAAGTATTTACAGAACTTTTGTCTCTTTCTAGCCTATTTGATTAAGTTTCGAATCAGAGCAGTCATCTCTTCCTGAGCAGACAAATGACCCATATGGGATGAGCTGGACTACTTTCAGCTTGTCTGACAATGGGTGAAAAAAAATGCATTAGCCTAGTATCTGCTCCCAGAATTGTTGCCCATATTTTCTTTCTACACATTCACTCCTTGTGCCTATTTGGGCTAACGTAATTTACAATGGTCCACGTCTGTCCCACCAGACCATCAGTTCGACGAACCTAACCTGTGATGATCCACCAGCCCACTAAGGCTCAGAGTGCTTATAAAGGTAAGAGCTAGACCCTTATCAAGGACTGTTTACTTTTCTTTTACAAGGCAGCTGCAATAAGGCCAAAGGTGTGCTCCCTCTGATTGCACATGCAGCTCATTTCTCACCTTGGCTTTACCAGCCACCTTGGGTGAATTTCTATTGATTTCTCCTACCAATAGAAACCCACAGATCACACCTTAGATGAAAGAGCAACAACAGGTTGTGGACACAGGTTGTGATCCCTGTAACAATCTGATAAAAAGGAAAGAAAGGGAGACATGATATATGGCAGTGCTCTATGCTAATAATGCACACACTACAGTGTGATTCAGGGCAGGCAATATCTCTCACCTAGTGTATACTGCTAAATGTGATTAAGGTATTTTTCCATCTGCACTGCATTATTTTGCCTAAGCCTCTGCATCAAAGTTTGTTCTCTGCTGTCGCTAAGTCTTTAGGCGGGGGTGTATTCGGGCAAAGGGAGAAAAGAGATGAGAAGTAAAAGGGAAAGAGACTCTGTTATCACATTAATTATTGCTTCGCTCCTCCAGCACTTCAGCAGTGTCAGAGCACAGCAGATACTGCTGAAAGGAACATTCTCCCAAAAAAACAAATCAAAAGTATTCTTGTTTGGGGAGCAGAGGCTTTGCTGTCAAAAATAAGTGCAAACAATGGCTTGTCGAGGCGGTGTGTGGTGATATATATAGTGGCACCGAGCTCTGATCTCATCCATCTGGGCTCAAACTCCGAACACACAGCACACTTGACAGAATTGCTCAAGGAGGAAAACACAAGTATGCATTTATTATTCACTGGATCTTAAAACTCCCCACTCTGCCACCCACTTTCCATCTTCCATCCGATACCCCAGGTGTCTGTACAGGCCGGCTAAAAATAAACGCACAAAAAAACAAGAGTGAAACATAACAACCTCCTTGTGATTCGGAGAAAGGGGAAACAATAGTTTGATGCAGCAAATGAGAGGAAGAAAGTGACTCCCAATGCGGCTGTTGGGCTCAGACAGAACCCAGCCGGTCGTCGTGGCGACGTCACGGGATCAGACCTGCTGTTCTCTCCTCTGGGACAAACTGATCCTGGGCATTCATCTGTGCTTCCACCTCTGACGCATGCAGAGACCCCCAAAAGAGGCACACTTTGGACTACAGAGCCCATTACATTAAAGGTTTTGTCCGGCAGATTTTGTGCTGCAGGTGATAACACTGAGATAAAGCAATCCACTGACCAAAGTAGTCACTTTGTTTTTGTTCGTGTTCCCTCTTAACTTCTTAATCAAGGGATTTTCAAACTTTTTCATGTCACGAACCCCCAAGTTGACTTTCATTAAGCCACAAGCCCTCATTTGAAGTGATTTAGCCTGAGGGATCTTGATATGAAAAAATATTTTGGTTTGTGTTAAGTATTAAATTGTTCACGTCATAGCCGAAAAATAAATTCAAAGTGGTGAGATAATCTTAACTGAGAACATAATCGTAAAACTAAAGTACTCATTTTGCTGAGGAAGGCCCTTAAGGACCCCTGGAAGTCTCCGCACCCTACTTTGTAACCCACTGAATTGATCGATTGAAATTAAAGGAAAAGTTCACCCCAAAGTGAAAATTCAGTCACTATTTGCTCATCTGCATTTAATTTAAAACTTCACTGAAATTCACAACCGCCAAACACAGTCAGGTGGCCCTTGTCCTATTTCCATTTCAGTCTACTCAAATATCCATCAAACGTGTTCAAACATCTTTTGAGGGAAGCTATAATCCAAATGTTGACTGAACAGTTCCAGTGTCCAATATTTTCATCATTACCTCTTATATTTTCCTTCTTAGTTACTTAACATAGGAGATAATATTTGACTTTTGTACGTCACTTTGCAGTCGTTTGGTTACAAACACTTTGATTATACTGCATGAGCTGTGTGGAGAAATTTAGTGGGCATTTTGTTTTTTTGGGCACTGAGAAGATGACCCCATTACCTTCAGTAGTTTAGGAGAAGGTTGAGATGGATTTATGGAGACTAACTCGCTTTCTGCCAACTTCAGTGGAGTTTCGATGTGGGAGAGAGGAAAGAATGACTGGATAATTACTTTGGGGTTGAGTATTTTGCTGAACCCCAAACTAAAGGACTCCAGTTTAGGAAGCACTGGCTTAGCTTATTTTTCCATTTCATAAGAGCAATAAGTTAGACATGTAAGCTAGTTTATTACATCCTGAATCCTTCAGTCACCCCAGAACTGCTGTCAGACATGAAATGATGGAGGAATCATTACAACTTACACCACTGCTGCCATCTAGTGCTACAATGAGGTTCAGCAACTTTCAGCTATTTAAATTATTATTATTGAGAAAACACTAAGATCCATTCCGACTACATCATAGAGGAGAAACAGACAAGTCTTAATAATATAGGTATATATTTATTCATACGTACATATTCATTTATATTGGTTAATTGTAAAAAAAAAAAAAAAAAAAAAAAAAAAAAGAAAAGAAAAAGAAAGAAAGAAAGAAACTATTTGACAAATACTATTTTCTGCCTGCAAAGTGCCATGCAGTAAATAACAATAACCTCACAATTGTGCTGCACGGTTTTGTGGTCTCTTTTCCCCTGTTACTATTCTCAGCACAACATTCGGGACAACGCTGAGTTTAATCTAACATGATCTGAGCAGTGACACTGCTGTATTGAATTTGTATTCTGAGGGCACATTGTTTTTTTTTGTGTTTTTTTTTTTTTGTTCAAACCATGCAAACAAAATTATAATACAAAATACAGAGCAGAAAACTGTGCTCTAGTTCCCAGAGAATAGAGATGACAGGGTCAGGTCTGCTTATATTTTCTTCCACTGTCTGGCACCTTGTGTGTTCTGTACTCTTCAATCATCAGAAACGACTGAAAATTAGATTAGGAGAGCTGCATAATGGGATTCTTTGATTATGGCTGCTGCTGTGGCTGTAAATGTTGAAGCAATTAATAACACAATACCACCGCTTTTCAGTGATTCACAAAAAAAGATTCCAGCTGTATAAAATCTGTTATGTTTCTTTTGGCCAAATGTGATGTGGCTTGTTTTATTGTTTGACATTTTCAGCTTGAGGTATTAAATTCCAGGCTAGATTTATAGCTCTAACTGATTTGGCCTTGTTGCTATAATGTTTTGTTTTCGTGTAAAATATTTCACATCAAAGCTTCGGTGACCTGATGAAGGTCAGTGTCTTGAAGCCATGCAGACCAAAGTCTCAGGTCCAGACAGCCTGATTTGTTGTTGTTTTTTGGCAGTTTGGACAATTACAGTTTTATTTTATATGCGTACATAAATGTCCCTGCATGTCAGACTACTTTTTTGTTTCCAAGATTAGTCAACAAAACAGGTCGTAGCTGACGCATGGGTTGTATGAGCGTCTAGCAGCTTAACACAGAACACACATAAGCTGGTCGGTGTCTCTCTCTCTCTCTCTCTCTCTCTCTCTCTCGCTCACACACACACACACACGTACACAGCAGATTATGAGAGTTGCTTTGCCACTGTTTTGTCATTTGCACAATGGCTTTAATGTGCGATAAGAAGACTCTGTTTAAGCTGCCATCCTATCCTGCTATTAGAGTTTGGATACCTGAGGTGTCTGCCCATTGTGTGTAAACTTGCCGACTATATATATATGTGTGAGTGTACAATATTGGTGTCTTTCCTTTATGCACACAATGAGAATTTGCTTATGTGTTTGTATGTGTATGTGTGCGTAGGTGTGCATGGTGCACCAGTGTGTATAGTTGGCAAGCTGGCTGTGTTTTTAGTCAGTTTAAATAGTTCATGGGGGATCTCATCTATCTTGACAGCAGTATATGTGGAAACCCATATGGTGCTGGCAGGGACAACTATTAAACATAAAGCAGGCATAGCTTTGGTTTAGTTGGATGAGTAGTCACCACTGACAATTTGATAGGGCTAATCCCTTTGAACGCAGCAGCACACAGAGCACGTTGATGGGAAAAGTGATAGGATGTTACAGAGAAGAAATGTAGGGTGTGAATGAGAGGGATCAGGAGTTGTCATGTCACGCGTGTTCAGAAAGCAACTCTGGAAGCAAACTGTTTCCAAGGTCATTCAGGTAGGAGAATTCATGCAATATTTTTGTTTTTGTCGAGGTGTTGTTTTGGTGTCTTTGTCCTCTCCCATTTTTGTTTCCACATAATTTTATCCATATAATTCCAGCGCTTTATGCTAAGCACCGGCTCTGATGGCATTTTCTTTCATCATATTGGGATTTGAATTTAAATAGGCAAAACTAACTGCAAAACTTTATGCATAACTGATGCACTGGCTTTGGAGGAGGAATAGAATGGAAGTAGGCTAAACAATTATTTTCAGTGTTTACCTTTTCAAGGTTTTGCTAGGAACTTGCAGAAACTTGGACTACTTCTACAAATGTTGCAGGAGTTACCACATGATATGCTACAAAATGCCTTTTCTCACAGCTATTTCCTCCTATTTCCCAATTCCAAAATTCACAGCTTGCTCACTGTGGAGAATGCCAATCTAGCTATTATATTCTTATCTCAGGATGGGGCTTTGTTCACTTCTGAAAGCTGGTTATGTTTTGGTTGCTGTTACTATATGAGCCTGTCAGTGCCAGACTCTGTATCTGTGTTCCTGTTTGTGTGAATGGAACTGACTAAATGTGGATTTGTGCGTGTGTGTTGCTGTCTGTCACTGTGTGAGCCTCTTGTTGTTGGCTAGTGTGCTTTGTGTATCTGTGCATTGTATTCGGTGGCGGCTACTGAGTTGGTTTGAACCATCTGCGATTCACTGATCGGTTTGTGTCTGTTTGTTTGTTTGTTGGGCTGTGGGCTTAAGCCTGAGCTGGCTGCTTGTTCGATTTGAAAGGCAGACATCCGCATGCACACACACACACACACACACACACACACACACACAAGGTAGCCAGCAAAGGAGAGCGGTAGCAGGTGTGATATGGCTGGTCGCCCAGCAACTGTTGGCTTGGCATGCTTTATTATAGTCTATCTGTGATGTGAGTGATTTTGTGTGTGACTTCAACATGGTTAGTATGATTTGCTGCTAAAAATGAGCTGTATTTCTTTCATTACAAATACGTATTAAATTAATTAAATTAGTCACTTAGAGAACCAATAATGACAAGTAAAGACTACTATTTTGTCACTTTGCAAACTGTTCTTTTGTCGTGCACCCTCAATCATCTGCAATGATAGAAATCACTGTGGTCCAGTGGCAGTGGTAATGTTAAAATTGGTAGTGCAAGTGGTGGAAACAAAATGCCTAGTGTTTGTGCAGTTTGTGTGACACTTGTAATAATACTGGGTCCAGCCTTACCTGTCCACAGTAATGCTCCTGAGCTCATGACTGGCTCCTGGCACTGCCTCACCACAGCTGGAAGACTCTGCTCAGTGACTACAAAAGAAAAGAGTAACAGATGTCTTACACATCCAGGAGGTCACATAACCATTTAAAAATGGGCCTCCTGCATTTTAAAAAGCAGTCAGGCTATTCCATTCCAGCAACTCCCACAATTAGAATCAGACTCAGAGTCGACTACAAGTGCTGAGATGAAAGAAAGCCTGCAAAGTTAGTTCAGGCAGACAACTCAAGTGGTGCTACAGCCCACTTATTGCCATTACTAATTGGCTGGTCTGTTTAAGCTGCCAAGCTCATTCTGCGCTGCTGTTTGCCCTGCTATTTCAAGGACTGCTGCTGCCACACAGCCATATTTCACCCCACCACCACATGTGGGATCTGTTTTGTTTATCATTACCAATAGGAGGCTGCAATTGATCTCTCTCCCTGCTCTGACTTTTGGCTAGGTTTTAATTGTTATGCTCTGTAGGGGGTGATGCATAACATCAGACTTGATGCCAAAATAAAATTTGAGTTTATGCTTAGCCTCAAAATTAATTTTCACATTCAGTTGTTCTCCTTGACACATCGAATCATTTTGCATACTTTGTGACTAATGCACCGTTCATTTGGGGACTGTTTGAAACTGCTGAATTTTTTTGCTTTGAAAACGCACGTTAGTGGTGAGCGCCTGCTAATGAGCAACGTGTGGCTGCCTCTGTGACTGTGATTTAGTTAGGATGAGGTGAAGTCCTTTTTCTTGTGGTGTTTTTGTTATTTTGTCCATCCCTGCAGCCCTGTAGGTGGAGAGCATTGGTGGCGTCATATGAAAAACTTAGGCAATTGGCTGGAAAAAAATCAATTTAAGCTCCTTCCTTGCTGACTCAGAGTATCACTTGACACCACTTGGCAAAATCGGGACGTGCACATGGCAGTACTGTAGTTTTCTCATCTATGCTTGTTGCCAAGTGTCCCTCTGTGCTGACCATGTTGACACTCACAGCCTGTGTGTTTGTGCCCTTTCCCATCCTTTAGGTTAATAGCTGTGTTTGCCTTCTTTCCTGTCCAGACTTGTTGGTAGGCTTCACCTCACTCTGGATTCTCATGCATGACCTCTGTGCCTAGAAGGGAATCAATACCTTTAATGTTACCAGCCTCATGTTCTCCCTCTTGTTCTTTTCTTCTCTCTAACCTTTTCAACCACAGCCAGTGTTTGTCTTGATAATGACAAAAGTAATCAATTAGTCATGACTCATTTCATGATGTGATTACTTCAATGGATGGTAAACCCAGTTAACAATGGGAATTTTCTTATTGTGTGCTTGCTTCAGCTTCAGCGAAGCAGCACACTATATACTCTTACATGCTTCTTTATTATTCCGCTTCTTCTTCCACCTAAACTTTGCCCTCTAACTACTTCTACACTTCCTCAGCTATCGACACCATTCAAACTTTAAAATGTTCAGCTTGTTCTGGAA
This sequence comes from Holocentrus rufus, assembly GCA_900302615.1. Taxonomy (NCBI): domain Eukaryota; kingdom Metazoa; phylum Chordata; class Actinopteri; order Holocentriformes; family Holocentridae; genus Holocentrus; species Holocentrus rufus. Next base: position 19,644 of record OMLF01055926.1, read on the forward strand.
TAGTGTGCTTCTATTCAGATTTAGTTACCGTTACACTACTGTTTGCTGAGGGTAACAGGTGCAGTTGAAGAGTCAATCAACAGGTCGTTCTCGGATTAAATCTGACACAGGTAAGAAACAGCATTAACGTTAGCTGCGTTTTTATGAGTGTTAATCGTATTGCAGTAGTCTTACCGAGATTAAATACAGTTGTTGCACTTCCATGGATGACAAAGAGCTCTCTGAGTAGCCGTACGGCCTAAGAAAATAAGGGCATGAGAAGAGAAATGGAAATCGGGCGCTACGTAGCTAGCAAACTAGCCAACCGAGCTAATTGTGGTAAGCTAACTTTCCTCCATAAGTGAAAAGATCTTCAGGCTGACAACGCCAGCGCCATTTCAGCTTCTCGTCACACATATTCTCCATTTGTATAACAAAAACGGGTGAACAAATTCTAAATGAAAATGAAGGGCTGATGCTGGTTTGTTTATTTCCAGCGTCCCGGTTTATGTTTTCAGCGGTAGTCTGAGCGGTGTGTTCATTGACAACTGGCTTGGTGTCTCCCGGGCTTTAGAGTCCTTATTTTCATACAACCTTTCCATTCTCTCTCTCTCTCTCTCTCTCTCTCTCTCTCTCTCTCTCTCTCTCTTCGTTACTTTCGTCCATTTTTGCACCTACTTCTTTGTATCTGAAATTTCCTTCCCTCTTTATGTTCCCTTTCACACAGCTTGTTCATGGCTCTATCCCCCCAAAGCTGTCAGTCTCTCACCTCTCTCTCTCTTTTCTCTCTCTCCATCTTTCCTGTCCCTCTATTGGTCCTCTCCCATCTGCTACCCAGGGTGTTTGCTTGCATGTCCCCTGCTCTACTGTAGTCTATGAATTTTTGGCAGTCAGCATCAGTTGGCTATAGCGAGCACAGACATTTAGGGACTAGGCTAATGTGAATCATTGTTCATTGATGCTGAAGCCAGTACAGTCACACACTTGCTCATGCATTCATATGCTCATGCATGTGTGATCACAAGCAAACAGAGACTGATCATGCTTCACACAAGGTGCTGATAAGTTATTACGTCACTGTCATTGTGAATATTTATTCCAGCCCTGAGAAAAGAAGAAAAAAACTGTCAAAGGCAGGCTGGTAGACTAAAGTGTTTGCTTTTAAGCATTCTATTTTTAGTCCGGCCTATCACGGTCGGATGTCTCCTCCTTTTGTTGTTGCAGTGGGCCTTTAAAAAATGGTCTGACTAAAGTGACGTCAATGCATAAAGTATTTTGAGCTAGAGTGAACTATCCTTGTCATCTCCTGTTTGAATTCCAGGCAGACAGAGGGGAGGGTAAATAAGAGAGTTTGAATGCATCCTGCATCCGCCCCACCATAGACAACACAAGGTTTAACATTATTTATTGGCTGGCCTTGTTGCTCTGTTACTAGGCAGCAAGACCTGGCAACC
>OMLF01055926.1:27095-45917 GCA_900302615.1 Holocentrus rufus
CATTTCTCTCACTGAAGTTGGGTAAGATTTCTTGTCAACTGTTTCTTCGATAACGAGCCTAATAAGTGGAAAACTGTCTGTAAAGTTAGTCATCAGATATAACATGATGAGCAGACCATGGACTTTATAAAACAGAGCCTACCTGTAGAAGTGGAGCAAAGCCTGTATTGATTGCTCTCTGCCTTGATGTCTGTTTGATCGTTTTGTCTCATAATTGTTTGTTTCTCTTTGATTCTTTGGAAGTCAATAAAATGAGTTTTTCCACTATTTTTTTCTGTCTTATGGAAACAGCCTACTACAAAAGAGAAGCTGACCAAAGTGTTTGCAGTGCTGACAGCAGCAAGTCAGACTGTTCAATTGCAATTTTGTGGTGGTCTCCCAGCATCACCTGGAGCTTGGAACCTGCTAAAAAATGAGCTGAAAAAACAAACTGAACAGTCATCAAACTCAGAATTACAAACTGGAAATTTGTGTGTCATTTCACAATTCTATCCCCATACCCTGGCAACAACTACTCTTCATGTTGTCCTCATCGAAACATGCATAAGCTACATATACAGTTATACAATTAAAGCAAAAACCTGGTAATTGAATCTGTAAAAGGGTATTTATTTACCTCTTATGCAAATACTGCTGCATACGCTTTTGGTGTTCCTCATGGAGTAAAATTGAGAGTTTCCTCTTGATGGCATCCATTTTTCACAATGACAGAGCGTTTAATGTTTTAGTGATTATTAATTAATAAACAATGATATAATTCATAATAAATAATATTATCAAATGTGCCCAGTATTGGTACTGTATGTGTGAGGAATTAACTTTGCAGGAATTGAAACTTTTTTGACACGATGAAGGAATTCTCAATATGTAAACTTCAAGTGCCTTGAAAGATGTTTTACACATGGGAGACAATGTCATTTGCTAAAATGTCAGTAAAATCTTAGAATTTAAGGTACAGACTTTATCCAGCACAGTGATGATATGTGTGTGCTGTCGTCTCCTTCCAGGATGTGAACTTCAACATGCTGGACACCACTGAGGTGGGTCTGTTGAAGAGCGTGGAGCAGCTGCTGTCAGAGATCTTCATCCCCACACTGAGGAAGATGAACCACGGTTGGGGAGAGCTGGCCAGCCCTCAGGCCCATGCTGTCAAGCAGGACTTCATAGCATCACTGGACAGCTTTGTGTCTGTCTTAGCTGGAGCACAGGAGAGTCTGCAGGAAAAGGTGAGCCACATAAAGTCTATTACACGTGGAAAACGGATATTTCCAGTCCTTAGTTCTGACCGACTGAGTCCCATTCAAAGCATTATTCAAAGAATCCACATTGTTTTAACTACTGACCGGAGCTATTTTACTAGGAGGGAAAATGACAATTGACTATTTTGATTACCATTTATTAAAATAATTTTCATGAACATTTGCATTCTGTTTTCATTACAGTGGTGTGTTACAACTGTTTAATTAAAGCAGTGATTTTTAGAGCAGCTAAACTTTGTATTGTCCTGTAGCTTGTAGCTTGTAGCTGTTTTAAAATGAATGTTTAAATGTTTAAAATCAATGCCACAACCACTTTTGACTGTTTGATCTATTATTGTATTGTATGCGAATACCTTAATGCGTGCAGACTTGCCTGTGCATGTGCATCCACATACAGAGAAATAAATAATTTCTTGGTTTTCCTCCAGGTGAATCTGAAACAGTGTGACACATTTGACCTGCGGTCGCTGAAAGGCCCATCGGACTACATGGCAGCAGCCAACAGCACAGAGACCACTGAGAAGATCGAGGCCTGCATGAAGGTTTGGATCAAACAGATAGAACAGGTAAGATGTGAAGTTAATCTCTAAGTGCCAGAGGAAAAAATGTTTTTTTCAGATTTGTATTCCTCTGTTTTCTGGTGTTGCTTGTGGCCAGATTTGGGACAGAATTTGTACTGAAATCAAAGTGTATATGAAATGCTTTGCTCTGGGGCCTAAAATCTGACCTCCGAGGAGGATTTAACAGGTAAAGCATAAGACAAGTATTTCATTGAAAAATCTGATGAAGCTGAAGCAAAAAATAATCAAAGTTTGACCTCAATTGGAAGAGGAGTTAGCAACTGTCAGGGCAAACTTATACAAAGTAGTCTAAATGCACTATTTTGGTATTACAGTATTGAGAATGGTGAACTTGTCCATGTCATGTCAGTGTCATGATTAGACCAGTCAGACCAGTCAACACTTTCACCAGGAAATGTTGTTTTCAGTGTCACCCCAGTGCACGTGATGCACTGCAGTTGCTCGATGAATGTTATTAACAACTTTTGTTTCAGATACTTGATTACGTTCCCATTAGAGATCCGGTAATTGAAATACCACCCCATTACATTTCTAGACTTTTCCTGTTCTGTGTCTTCACCTCTGTTTAAAAAGAATCAATAGATATTCACTTGTCCCAATTAATTCAAGTGACATCAGGGAGGGATGCAAATTCACCACAATAAAATGTCCAAAGGATGATGCCGTGAAAAAGCAAAGGATAAGCTGTATAAGTGATTCCTAAACAGAACAGGTGTGTAACTGTTCTTCAGGTCCTGGCTGAGAGTGACCAGTTGAGGAAGGAGGCAGACGACCTGGGGCCTCGGGCTGAGCTGGACCACTGGAAGAAACGCATGTCGCGCTTCAACTACCTTCTGGACCAGCTCAAGAGCCCTGATGTCAAAGCTGTGGTGGGCATACTGATGATGGCCAAGTCTAAACTCATCAAGGTGAAGAACTGCTGTGATGGTTGAGTCCCAGTCACAATATCACTGAATCTATGATTTTACACACGGCAATGTATTTAGACATATGATTGGAATGGTACAGAGGTCTTACCAAAATATTTTATTGTTCATTTCAGAGTAATAAACAGCTTGTAGATATAGAAAATAAAACATAAGCCAAGAACCAAACCCTCAAATTTGACTTTCTGGAGATAAAAAAATTCTGCACTATGATATTCTGACAAAAAGGCACATGTGACACAGTTTTATGTTAAATGCAGTCAGTAAATTCTTGGCTCTGTCTGTCCAGTCTTGGCGAGAGCTTGACACCAGGATCACTGACTCAGCCAATGAGGCCAAAGACAACGTCAAGTATCTTTACAGCCTGGAGAAGTTCTGTGACCCCCTCTACAACAGTGACCCTGTGAGACAAACTTTAAAGATGAATTAATGAAAATTATTGAAATAATTATATGTCTGTCAAACTGTTAATTTGTGGAAAATGATGTGAATAATTGTTATGAAGGTTTTAGGATTATCTGCTTGTATTATGTATTTATGTAAGGACACAAACCTTCCTAATAAATAAGTTTTACTTTCAAAGTTACAAACTTTGTGTGATTTTTGAACCCAGGTGTCCATGGTGGATGCGATCCCAGGTCTGATCAATGCCATCAGGATGATCCACAGTATCTCTCGCTACTACAACACATCTGAAAAAATCACATCCCTCTTCGTCAAGGTAGGAAGGGCTGTCATTCTAACAGTGATCATGAGAACTGTATTGTAGTGAAGGTTGGAAATGCAGGATTTTGGACAGTGGCCCAGCAGTGCTGCTTGGGTATAATCTCCATATTGTTTTCATTTGAGCTCATTGAAATTCTGCCTCCTGAGAGCAGTCTTACATAAGCCTGGACTGAGAATAAAAAGAATAAAAGGTGTGCAAAATCTCCATATCTAATATCCTGCAGGACAAAGAACTCAGAAGATTGATGGTAGAAGAGAGAAGAATGGAATAGAAACATGACAATTGTTTATCCATTTGGCTTTTTGAAAGCACTTGCTTACCAAAGTATTTGCAATAATATAATATTTACCTAATGGTAAGACAGGTTATACATTTTTCCAGGGTCCAGAAGGATCCAAACCCACTACCTATGCCATTCCCACTTTCGATTTCAGCTCCATGTTCTCTAATATCTTTAGGTGACCAATCAGATGATCACAGCCTGCAAGTCGTACATCACTAATAATGGATCTGCTACTCTATGGGACCAGCCACAGCAGGAAGTGGCTGACAAAATTAGAGCTGCCATCCACCTCAACCAGGTACTGGACTCAATACTTTTTGTGTTGATTTACATTATAATTCATGTAATTTCCATGGTCTTTCCATGTTTAAGTTCTGATTGGGTATGGTTGGTGTCCTGCAGGGCATAACTGTTATCTCAACTCAAAAAACTATTAAGAGCTGGATTGAGATACTAGAAATTAAGTTAAAAAATGAACCAAAGTGTTCTTGATCAAAAATGTTACACCCTGGCTACTTGTTGCTAACTTATTATTAGGGAAAATGGAAGAGGTCAGTCTCGTTACATCTGCTAAACTGTGTCATCCAGGAGTACCAGCGGTATTTCCACAAGACCAAGGAGAAGCTGGAGCAGACTCCATCAGAGAGACAGTTTGACTTCAGCGAGATGTACATTTTTGGCAAGTTTGATACATTCCAGCGACGGCTCAACAAGATCCTGGAAATGTTCAGCACCATTTCCACCTACTCTGCTCTGCAGGACTCCAAGATAGAGGGCCTGGAGACGATTGCCACCAGGTTTCAAGTGGGTATAGATTATTGCCTTGCCGTTTTTGAAGTCACAGAAAGTTATTCCTTCAAGAAGGCTAAATTCGTCTGCATTGTGCTGGTTTGGTTTTACATTTAATTTTAGTGCTAGATGTTAAGGGATGCTGTGTGTTGTTGTAACATGAAAGGGTTCTCTGTTTGAAAGTGACAGTTATGAGAATATCATGACTTCTCACTATTCCAGGGGCGTTAGAGATTGTTTGGTCATTAGTGAATATGTAATCCTGTTTCCCATAGACAGAAACACTAGATTCAACATTCAACACTGAGTGTAAAAATACATAGATAAATAAATAGATACAATTTGGATGTCTTGATATGAAATATATTGACCAGGTGAATGCTATAATCCATGAATGATTCAATCTCTCAAGTAGCCTGATGAAGAAGAAATGTAAATGAAGGGGAGGAGACGGGTAAAAGAAGGATTTTTGTGTGTTGAGACAGTAGAGAGCAAATAGCAGTAGAACTCAGTATCAGAAGTCTATTTGTCCAGAAGTGAGTCTACCTCTAATTTATTCATGCAGCCGCCTCAGGCTGTACATTAGCATGCCAGTGTAGACCAGAGTCTTGGTTCTTTAGTTTCTGGCTCTAGGAAATGATTATTTGTGATCACAGAATCTGACTGGACTTCCCTGGGCCACAGGATTTACACATTTGATTTCTTGCATGCAATTACAGTTTCTTTAATAGGTGTCTAGATGTTAATTTTTGGGAACGTGGGTAATCATATGTTTTCCCTCTGACTGAGTAGTAATATTAGCAATATCTGTTTTTTCTGCCACCTTGGATGGACAGACCGCTGAAATGCAGGCAAAATGGGAGGTAACATCTCAGCACAGTCACTTCTTAATGCATGGCCCATCCACATCTTAACTGTCAGCATGCACAAACATGAAATAACTATATACAACTAAGTAATAATATAACTGTATTAACTGCATGCAACTTGAGAGAACTAGCATCAACTTTTATTGTTCATATTATTTGCTGTGAGTTTTATGTTCATTAACTTTTTTTTTTCAGCAGCAGTTTAACAGTTTAACACTTTCCTATTATTGCATCAGGTCTTTCATGGCTCAAATAACCAAGCAAAAGGGAATAAAACTATTGCAAAGCCCACATCCTGTTGTAAAGTTGACAGTTAGTTCAACAGTCTATATATATTTTATAGTAAGCTGTTATGTAGTGTTAAATCAACTCTATCATTATGCACTCTGTTCTCCCTCGGTCATCGTAAAAAGGTCTGAGTTACTTTCAGACTGAAAATGATGTCCTGCCAACATTAGTGTGCTATCATCCAACAGCCCTTAGACATGTGTGGTTAATTAAATAGTATTAAAGAGTAACACAAGCTAAAGATTATTAAAAGTGATAAATATAAAAATGAATCCTTTTGACAAATCTGTCAGCTTGGATTTGAATGTGGCAGAAAAATGAGGTTGATATTTTCAGAGACTTTAAATTGTTTAGAACTGAGAAATAATAACTAGTGTTTGTTTGTGTGTATATGCAAATGTGTGTCTGTGTGTGTGTGTGTCTGTGTGTGTGTATGCGTGCTAGGCTATTGTGCTGAACATGAAGAAAAAACATTACAGTTTCCTTGACCAGAGACGAACTGACTTTGATGTGGACTATGACGAATTCTGTAAAAGCACCACTGAGCTCCATGTGAGTTTATTGTTATAAACAACACCTTTTTGTACAGTTAACAATAATCATTGTGCAGTCAACAGTATATGACTGTACAGTTCACTCATAAGTGCCTATGATTGTTTCGGTCACCCACTGAAATGAGTATCTCACGCAGATCAACTGAGAAGAGTTGAACTGCTGGGTCAGATTGTCACAAACATTGTCAGTAACTTATCTGCATTTTTGCCCATCTGCAAGTGCTTTACCTTAATACAATATGGAATATTGTATCAAGACTTATATACATATATAATACAATGTGTAAACATTATCACTTAGTCAAGGATTAGATTGATCTCCATGCAGATCTACATTGAAAATTCATGCCGGTCTTGGACTTGGCTGTTAATCTTGTATGCTGAAGTTTTACTCCGTAATCTCTTCTACAAACATTGTTTTGTGTTGTGGTGTTTCCAGAATCAGCTGAAGAGTTTCATGGAAAGCACATTTGAAAAGATTCAGAATACAGAGAGAGCTCTAAATGTGCTGAAGAAATTTGAAAGGTAATCCTTTGTTGATTACTTCCATACATCTTAGTCATCCTGAGCACTGACATTATATTTTTTCAGTGCTTGCCATCACAGAATAAGACCTTTATGCCACACTTAATTTAACCTCAGATCTTTTTATCTTCTATCTAAACCCATCTCCCACCATCTTTTTATGCATTCAACAAAGTATTTACTCAAATGCTTCTTTTTCATTTACAGTACAATTTCACACCTCATTTATTTCATCCTGCTAATTAGTAATCTATTTCTAATGTTATTTTGGATTGTAAATTTTCTAATAAATGTGCTGAAAAACAGACTGGGTATCCCTGACCTTGGCATTGAGGAGAAGTACCAGCGCATTCTGCAGAACTATGGTCGAGACATCGAGATGGTCTCCCGCATCTACACCAAACAGAAACTGGATCCTCCCATTGGCCGGGACCTGCCCCCTGTGGCGGGTCGGATCCTCTGGGCTCGCCAACTGTACCGCAGAATCCAGGACCCCATGGACCTCTTTCAACAGGTTAGACTGAATATATGCCTTTCTATTTTGACACAACGTATAAGCTTAACCCTTAGTTTCTTATTGGATGATAGTACAAAGGGATGGCCTTGGAAAAGTAAATTTTGTAACTCCGCTGTGAATGTTGATGTGTACTTTCAAGGCTTATTGGAGTTCTTTTCATTGATTTAAAGTAGCTTTGGCATCAGTACATTTCGTTCCATCTGAATCAGTGAATTTATCCCATACCATCCCTCTCCTATTTCCAATCTCACCATCTCCTATACCCCTATCTCATACCATCCCATCCTTTTCCTTCTCAGCATCCAGGGGTTCTTTCCACTCCCGAGGCTAAGAGGATCATCAGGAACTACAACAGAGTGGCCAGAGTCCTGCTGGAGTTTGAGATGCTCTACCACCACGGCTGGGTGAAACAGGTGAAGGAGAGAGTGAACATCATTTTGGTTAGGTGGAACTACAGGACTAAATGTCCTGTTACTTGCCTATAACTTTGGCTTAAAGTAATGAAGTGAAAACTTCACCTTTTATGACACATATACACAAGCGGGCATTTTCCCCTCTCAATCTGGCTTCCTTCCTTCCCTCCCCCATTGTCCCTCTTCTCAATCTGTTTCTTTTTTCAATCTATTTTGATCCCCTTCATTGTCTTGTTCACTCACCTCTCCCTCCTTGTCCTTTTCCCCTCTCACCTCTCCAGATGGAGGATGCCAGGGTGGGCCTGCAGGCATCTCTGCTGGTCAGGTCTCCAGAGACAGGGGAACTTTTTGTGAACTTCGACCCAGAGATCCTGAGCCAGATCCGGGAAACAGACTGCATGACTAGGATGGGGCTGGAGATCCCGCCGTTTGCTGCCCTGCTGCAGCAGAAACAGGGCGCCCTCAAGAAGAACTACAACAAGTTACAGGTGGATTGATTGCAGTAATACACAGCCACACACACAGCTATACACAGCTATAAATAAAGCTGGGTGATATGGACAAAATCAAATCTCACAATATCTTTGACTGAATACCTCAATATTGATATTGTGACAGTATTGTGGGGATGACTATTGGTGCTTTCATAACATATTTACACAGAGGAGATTTCTGAACAGCTATCAGTAATGTGGATATGATGACCAAGCAGGTAGAGGCAAATAAGAAAACGGCTAGAATAGTCTAGTAAGTTCAGAAAATTACATCCCTTGTACTTGTAATATCTTATTGCCCAGCCCTAGCAATAAATATGTGCAGCTAAAGCATGCAAGATTGAAAGCCAAAGTAATTGCTGCTAATTTTGCATTTGTGTAGATTGGTAAAAGACAGTGTCCTTTGTCAGTGTTCATGGTAGAATTCACCACTCACACCTACATAAAAGGCTGTTGTGGATGTAAAGTAAAAGAATCCTGTCAATCTCTTCCCCTTCCAGTTGATGTTGAGTGAGAACTCCAGAGTGCGGGCAAAGATTCAGAGTGCCTTTGAACAGCTGGCCATGCCTCATGTAGCTAAGGTGAGATAAGATGATGAAGTACTGTAACTTAGGATGTATTTGGGGTACATGCAATCCGTTATGCACAATCAATTTGTGCTGAGCCATGGAATCTCAGGGAAAATCGATTGTAGTCTCTTAGGAGTTATCGGCCAAAATGCTAAGTGCCATTTTACATTGATGTTAATATTATATTGCTGTTTTGGTTGTTTTGAAATTGTTTGTAACATGAAGGTGAACTCAGACCCACATCAAAAGTGATTCTGGCTAAGTTTAGTTTACTGTGCCAGACACTGCTTTTTCTATTGTTTATTTGTCTTGAAATCTCAAACAGATTTTTCCAATGTGAAATATGTGATGTGTGATCATAAAAGTACATATGACAAGAGATCACAACAGCAGCTTCAGAGTGCATGACTATACATCACCGACTTGACAGGTGGATGAGGCTATACTGCCTGGCTTGACCTCGCTCAACTGGACATCTCTGAACATAGACAAGTACCTCAGCCGCATCGACAAGGCTCTGGGTAAGCAGAAAATCCAGCAAGATCAATGTCCCACACGCTGACACGTAAGACATCCTGCAACTCAGCACCGGCAATGTCTGATAAAATTTGCATTAACGGATTCATTGTGCACCCACTGTTTGTGTGTGTTTCTGTCACTGCACGTGTTGTAAGTGTGTGTGTGCACTCTCAATAACCAACTCGGTCTCACACATTTGCTGGCCCCTTGCACCTTTCTTCCTTCCCTCTTAAACTTCATTTTCTTGGTCTGGTGTTCCTCCTTCCAACTTTTTCTCCTCCCTTCCCCTCTCCACCTCTGTCTCTCTCTGTCTCTCTCGCTGTGCATCTCTTTCCGTTTCCACCATCTCTTGTCTCTCCAGCGGACCTGGAGTTGTTGATGGACAGGGTGAATGACTTAGTGGAGTTCAGGATAGACGCGGTGCTGCAGGAGATGAGCGCAGCCACGCTGTGTGTTCTGCCAGAGGAGGAGCCCTTAACCTGTGAGGAGTTTTTGCAGACCACCAGGGTAAAAAAAAAAATCTATCTTAACTTCATAGCCTTAACCACACATCTTAATCACATGTATTTAGCTAGAATGTGCATAAGGCAGGTTGACTGAGCAAATTTTCCTAGTGATGCTACACTCACATTTCACTGAAAAAAATCAATACATGGCATTCTTATATACTACAAAACTAAAAAATACTAATAAATAAATAAATAAATCATAATAAAATGCTCAATTTCATTTTCCCATGTCCTTTTTGCTTTGAGTCAGTATTCCCTTGGAGTAAAATTTTACTGGCAATAGGTAGTAAGCCCGCACCCTCAGTAATGAGCTATTGCTACCTCTACTCAGTTTCTACTCAGACATTTGTTATTGGCCATTCCCGTAATGTTTTTGATTTATGATGAGTCATGTAAACATTCATAGATTAGTTGCCCATTACAGTGGTACTTCTGTCCACTTCTGTGACAGCTCCTGTGGATGAGCACACAGAGGCTCATTGGCAGTCGAGACTGCGGGTCATGAATCATGACTCGTTAATGTGATAGAACAGCTGCTAAGTCATCAAACAGGAATGGAAATGTGAATGATCTCTCACTGCTGACAGGATGAGAAAAATAACACGTTGACTCCTGGGATTCCCCACCCATGTCATTGGGTGGGGAATGTCATTGGGTGTGTTAAAAAAAAAAAAAGTCATTGACAGTCACTGAAGTGGACGTAATTGAATTTTGTGCTGAGGTGATTCATCACAAATCCTGCATACTGTCGCTGTCAGGTCAAAACCTCATAACTGACTTTCATGTTTTGCCAGACTTAAACTACAGGATTACATGCTTTTCAGTGGCTTGAGAAAATGTTACTACCTTGCACAGATGAAACCCTTTCAGTACACAATTTTTTCACCTGACAACAGCAATATTCAATTTGATGGAAATAAATAAATAAAAAGCAATGTACTGACAAGTGTTGTTACATAATCTGCCATATACACCTTTTGCACTGTGTTTATCCCAGGAGCCAATGGCAGTTTTGTGTAATGGTTAAAGAAGCAGCTAATGAAGTGCTCAACAAAAACATTATGTCCCATATGCTACATATCTCATTTGGTAGAGTGCTTTCATCCGTAGCGCATTACAATAAAATGACTAGAAACATTTTTTTCTTTTGCTTGGGAGGGAATTGCATCCCTGAGGTTAGTGCTGCTGCCATGCTCTACCCCTTGAGCTGCATATATACAGAATGTTTATGTATGCATTTACTGTGTTCATCCTGTACATATAGGATTTGTGTATCAAAGGAGCCCAGAGCCTCCACACGAAGAGCTTATTAGTGGAGGAGGCAGCCAATGAACTGATCAACATGCTGCTGGAGTTTGACCACAACCAGAAAGAGGAAGAGGAGAGGGTTGTGGAGGAAAGCCGAACAGAGAGCAAGACTATGGACCGCATTGATAGTGATGGTAAACTAACATTTTCTTTTGGGAGTCAAAAAGAATAGGATACGATAGGATGAAATGGAATACAGTTGAATGGAGAAGGTGTATGGCAGTTGTATCTCAGACATGAGTTGAAGATAGCACATTATTACAGGCGTGTAGGCTTACTGACCACAATTTTAACACCAAGAGACTGCAATGGAGAAAAAAATGGGAATAATAAAGGATAAAAAATAGAATTTTAAGTTGTGCATTATTTCTTTCTTTATTTTTTTTGGCGTTATTACACAAGCAGGAAAAACAAGCGTTCATTGCGTCTGAAGCAGTACATGTTCATTGCAAATGTTTAAGGTGAGGATGAAGGCCGGTCCGAGGGCCGTCTGTTCTCCAGAAACACCATCGTCCCTCCAGCCAGCGTCGGCCCCGCCTCTCCACTAATGAGGAAGAAGAAGAAGAGGGACCTGATGGAGGTGATGGAGGAGGAAGCCCAGGAGCTGCTGTCCCATTTCAACCACCGCAACGTGGATGCCTTGCTCAGACTGACGCGCAACACCCTGGAGATGCTGCGCAAACGCATCCACACCTCTTCACTCATGCATTTCCTGAGTAAGGCTCGGCCAACTAGTCAACACACTGGCTTAGAATCTCCATTAAAGCATTTCCATTTAAAAAGTAATGCAGATACTGTAAATATGTATTTCATGGAAGTACTTGCAGTATAATTGAATCATTCACCATGACAGGGTTGCCTTGAGGACGATAGACAAAAACATAAGTGAAATAATGAAATAAAGGTGTATTTTGCTGCTACTGTTGCAGAAAATTACCTCTAATTACCAGAGTGGTGGCCAGCAGCCAAAGACCATATTAACAATACACCATTTTATCCATTATAAAGATGGCTCTCAGACTAACCCTAACCCAATATTTTATTCTGGCGGGGCTATTTGACTACACTCCCTTCAATTTTGGCTTGTGAGGTTAATTTTGTTCGCGCTTGTTCTGAATTGTCCGGGTCTAGTCAGCTTGTAAAATGCATAATATATCACAGAGCTACTTTTCTCTCCTCCTGTAGCTGAGACCGACTCTCCCAGTCGAGGCAAGAGTGGTGGTCAGCAGCCCATCTTCAGAGTCAGTGTGACCCTTTCCATCCCGAACATCGCCATGGTTCCAGCCCTGGACGAGGTCCAGCAGGCTCTGAACCGGGCCGTGGAGTGTGTGGTCAGTGTCAACAAGGGAGTTGGCCAGTGGAGCAAAGAGAGGATCTCTAAGGTGTGTTTTCTTTAAGGCAACATTAACTTTACAGTGGTGGGTAGAACGGTAATAAATGTGATATAGGCTAATGGCAGCAGAATGTTATGAATCCCATCACTGTATGAATATTTTTATGGTGGCCAGTGGCCAAAAGAAACTAGACAATGAGAGCAAAAAACAATCTTCAAGATGTGTCCCTTGACAGCCATAAGAGTATAAATCACATTGAATTAAAGTATACTTTCTTAAAAGTGACTTGTGAAATTGAGGTTAAGGTGTGGATGAGATGCATTATCTAAAGAGAAGTTATTATTCTAGCTGCTGACTGTGGCACAAAGCAGCTAATGGAGTTTTATAGGCCGGCTTACAAAGAACCTGGAAGAGAACTTTTCATATCTGTAACTGACTGAGGTTTGTTGTTGCTGCCCAACAAAGATGTCCTAGAAAAACTTTTCAAGCATTAGATATTGAGGAAAAGGAAGAATATGGATCTAATATGTGTAATTTCTTTTCTTGGGAATGAAAATTTTGCCAGGATAAAAAGCTTCCAAAGCAGATTGTGTAATTATCTACCAATATTTCTAAGTAGAAAAGGTTTTAGAAGGATATTTCATGCAGATAAACAATACTTTGCCCTTTGAAAGAGAAAAAATAGCATATTTTGAATGTATTTTGATCAAATAACATCAAATAACAGGATAGCTGCTTTTCATTGTTTATGATAGCACACTTGAAGAAGGAAATGTATTTAAATGTAGTAACTATAAGCAGCTGCCCATGAATTACAAGGGATGTTTTTTTTATTTATTTTTCATAATATGGCAAACTGTAAGGAGTACAAGGATCTTTATTCCTCTTTGCTGATAAAAAGGTTCAACATCAGGACTTTCCTTAGGTCAACGTGGTCATCGTCACGGTTTTTGTTCTTCATGTAGATGCTTGAACCTCTTTAAAAGTAGAAAGTTTGAGGAAACATTTTTTTCCTTTCATGTGGTGTCTCTTGCAGAGGAAGATGAGTGAAAGGCGGCTGGTGGCTCTGAAACAGGACAGCAGTGAGAGTGAATCAGAGGATGGCAACACAACATACAGGAGCCTGGCTGGTAGGAGAGGACACAAAACCTCATATCTGTCTACCTGTCTGTTTCCCCCTCTGTCTAACTTCTAACTTCAGAGTGATGTAAGCAGTCCTTTGTTTAGTCGACTTGCTTTCTACCATGCAGACAAGAACACTGATCACCATCCAGTCATGGCGCAATCAGATCTCTTCATTTCACGGCTCAGCAGAGCAAAACTGCATCAGGGCAGACAGAGCCACTGATAAATGTGCTGTCAATGGCTTTGGAAATGGACATTTAAACATCAGACATTCAAAAATTTCACTCAGATCACTCAAATGTCGTCAGATAGGTTTAGAGATTAGATGGCAACTTCATGTCTCCAGAAAGTCAACTTTTAATCACAATCATAATTTCAGTTAGTTATGTTTTTTAGGCCTTGGGATCATGAAAATAGCACAGTTTCAGCGTTCAGTTCAATGGAGACACCACAGTCAGAGGTGTGCGGTTTTCATGTGACATCAGTGTTTGGCATATTATTCAAAGCCCCTACCAATTCCAGCAGCATATGAGGAGGGTTCAAAGAAGATGCCGAGTGATTTTATGGGCAGAAAATCATTTCCTCTGGCTCTTTCACCCTTTCTCCTCCCATGTGTATGTGTGTGTACAAAGATGAGAGGGACATTTGGTGAAGCATTTTGCAATTCATGTACAGTTGTTGAGGACAGAGATGGAAATTGAATGGAAATTGTTACTGGGGTTTTAGCCTTTACAGGTCCTGCCATATTGCTTCATGTCTCTCCTGTGCTATATTTTGAAAAGTGGAAACAGGCAGAATTTGCCATATTCCAACTTGAGATTTTAAGAAGCCTGTCTGATTTATAGTATGATGATCTATACCAGTATATCAGCCATGCAGCAGACATTTAAGAGTGTGACTTTTATGATGACCTGAAGCTGAAAGAAAAACTTAGCTGTAAAGACATGTTTCATGCTCCAACCCTCTCTGACCTATTCTGTATGGTTGGATAATTAGCTGAGCAAATCCTCTAACTCTTCCTCCATCCTCTACCTCTTCCAGATGGCAGCACCTCAGACATTTCAGCATCTGTAATCCAGGCCGTTCCCTTTCAAGCCAGAAACTACCACAAAAGTGTGTCGGAGAACAAGGAGATAGTCAAGCTGGTGTCTGTCCTAAGCACCTCCATCACCTCCACCAAGAAGGTATGGTAGGATGGAGCTGGAGCAAAAAACGTTTTTCAGTGTCATTAAAGGACATGTATTACATTACTTGAGTTGGACAACCCTGTACAGTGCAGAATGAGATATGATGAGCAAGTAAGATTTTTCCAAATAAATTAAAATCTATATAAACTATACTTGTTTTGGATTTTGCTTAGTTACACATGTGCATAATCAATCTAAATGTAGGAATGAAAGGTGAAGAAAGGGTATATACTATACATTTAATACTGTAAGGCATGATGGGAATAAATTTTAATTCCCACAGACACACATAACCTTGTCATATCATGGTAAATCAAAATTAATATCTCTGATATTTGCTAATTCCTGTGTTATTTTATTGTTGTCCAGGAGGTGATGACAGCATTGGAGCGTTTTAGCCGTTACCATCACATCTGGAGAAAAGACCGTGAAGACACCATCCAGAAGTAAGGAGGGATTAACTCAACACAGATTGACTGATTTATTACCTTATGTGATGCTTACCACTGGGCCCTGAGATTTTTACTCACAATACATGCAGCCCAGCAAGTTACTGCCAACCCGTGTGATGCAGATAATCTATAATTACATGGTAATATCATATATCATTCATGCTTTTTGTTTGTTTACTTCAGGTTCAGCCAGGGGAGTCCCTTGCTGTCAGAGTTTGAGAGCCAGATCCTTTACTATCGAGATCTGGAGCTGGAAATAAATGCTGAACCAGAGTACATCACTGTAGGAGCTCTGGCTCTGTTTACAGGTGAGATTAAGATGCTAAACCCTCCTGGAATATTGATCCCTTCGGCAGGGGTTTGTAAACTTCCCCAGCCCTGGACTTACATCAGAAATGTAGTTTTATTTTTGCCCTGAGACCCAAGCTTATAAAAATGTATTTTTTGTTCTGCCAGGTGCAGCACGAACCCACCAGACACCGTATATGCCCACAACTCATTTTGAATTCTGTACCATATTTAAACACATAAGATCCTACAGTGCATTCCAGGATAAATTGAATCTGGAGTTTAAGATTAGTGTTTTGCCAGAATAGTGTCGCTGTGAAGAGCTGGCTCTGTTCATAAGATGTGCTTACTGCTCCACAGATTAACTAACAGATCATATACAGTGCATTCAGAAAGTATTCAGACCGACTTTTTTCCACATTTGTTATGTTGCAGCCTGATGCTACAATTGTTTAAATTAATTTTTTTTCTCATTAATCTACACGATTGATGATTTGGAAAGGCACACAGCTCTCTATAGAAGACTTCACATTTGACAGTGCATATCAGAGCAAAAACGAAGCCATGAGGTCAAAGGAACTGCCTGCAGAGCTTAGAGACAGGACTGTTGCAAGTCACAGATCTGGGGAAGGCTACAAAAAAAATTTTGCTGCACTGAAGGTTCCCAACAGCACAGTGGCCTCCATAATTCTCAAATGTAAGACGTTTGGCACAACCAGGACTCTTCCAAGAGCTGGTTGCCTGGCTGATGGTCACTCTGACTGAGCTCCAGAGATCCTGTGCGGAGATGGGACAACCATCACTGCAGCCCTCCACCGATCTGGGCTTCATGGCAGTGGCTAGATGGAAGCCTCTCCTCAGTGCAAAACACATGAAAGCCTGCTTGGTTTGCAAAAAAGCGCCTGAAGGACTCTCAGACGGTGAGAAACAAGTTTCTCTGGTCTGATAAAACCAAGATTGAACTGTTTGGCCTCATTTCTAAACTTTATGTCTGGAGGAAACCAGGCACCACTCATCACCTGCCCAATACCATTCCAACAGTGAAGCATGGTGGTGGCAGCATCATGCTGTGGGGGCGTTTTTCAGCAGCAGGGCCAGGGAGACTGATCAGGGTTGAGGGAAAGCTGAATGAAGCAAAGTACAGAGATATCCTAAATGAAAACCTGTTCCACAGCACTCAGGACCTCAGACTGGGCCGAAGGTTCACCTTCCAACACGACAATGATCCTAAGCACACAGCCAAGACAACACAGGAGTGGCTTTGGGACAACTCCTACTCCTGAATGTCCTAGAGTTGCCCAGTCAGAGCCCTGACTTGAACCCTATGGAACATCTCTGGAGACCTGAAAATGGCTGTCCACCAACGGTCCCCATTCAACCTGAGGATTAACAAAGAAGAATGGCAGAAAATCCCCCAATCCAAGTGTGCAAAGCTTGTTGTGTCATACCCAGAAAGACTCGAGGCTGTCATTGCTGCCAAAGGTGCTTCAACGAAGTACAGAGTAAAGGGTCTGAATACCTATGTCAGCGTGATATTTCAGTTTTTTTCTTTTTAATAAATTTACACAAATTTCTAAAATTCTGTTTTCACTTTGTCATTATGGGGTACTGAGGGTAGATTAATGAGAGAAAAAATTAATTTAAACAATTGCAGCATAAGGCTGCAACATAACAAAACTGAAAAAAGTGAAGGGGGTCTGAATACTTTCTGAATGCACTGCAACTCTTAATACCATAACAGAAGAGTCACTGATGTGTCGTTAATCTGCACCTCAAGATCAATGGAGAGCCTTTAAGGACATTTAAAAGCAGAACAACAGTGGCCTATTTATAGTGAAACCTGAAATTCATAGATTAGGAGAATCCAAAAGCCTGTCCATCAGCTGCTCTCTCAGTTACCTACACAATAATCCTCAATGTGTAGATAATCTCTTCAATTTGAAGATTTCTGCACAAGTGCAGGTGAGTCTTTGACCATGGAATGTGATATGACAGTACATCTTAAAACATCAAACATTAAAAATATTTGTTTAAAAGTAAAAAGGTTTTGGCGCACTCATCCCTATGTGCCCTCAAGTATGCCACTGAACTTTCAGGGTTATTTGATTTTGTTCAATCTGTTTGAAATCTTTTTAAAAACATTTTTTTCTCGATTTTTGATTCAGTGGTAATCTGAAGAAAATCTTACACCAATGTGATATCTCAACTTGATCCTGCTCCAATTTCTGCATGTTTGCCTCTGTTTTTTTTATCAGCGGATCTGAAGATGTCACTCACTGCTGAAACCAAGAGCTGGATAGTGGACTACGGCCTGTACTGTAACAAAAAGTACCGTTCAGAGATGGAGCAGATCTTTGCTTTTGTAGATGAAGCAGGAAAGAAGCTGAATCGGCAGATCAAAGACTTGGATGACATTCGCATCGCTATGGCAGCACTCAAAGAGATCAGAGAGCACCAGATATCTATTGATTTCCAAGTTGGACCAATAGAGGTACATCACACCGTAAATATGTCTTCCCTACAATAAATGAAAGCACTTTATTAGTGTTTATCAGTCCTTCAAGTGTATGAGAGAGGTGTTCAATAGTGCAGCGTAAATATATGAGGGTTTTAGTCATTAAATGTGCCATAAGCATATCAGCAGTTTGTGAAAGTTTTTCAGTAGTGTGCCACCAATTTTTTTTAGAAAAATTTATTGTTGGTCAGAGCAAAAGGTCAGCAGCAGGGCAGAAACAATTCATAAAGTTAAACTCTGACAATGCCTGGCGTATTTGAATTGTCAATATCTCTGCTCTGTCAGCATAGCAGCTACCATTGTCTGAGATGGCAGGTGGAGGCTTTAACACATGCTGCCTTCAGAAACACCCTGTGTCTTTTACCTCTCCCCTCAGGAGTCATATGCCATGCTCCATAAATATGAGCTATCTGTGGCAAAGGAAGAGGCCGAGAAGGTGGATACGCTGCGTTACACCTGGGAGAAGCTGCTGTCCAGGGGTACAGAGGTGCAGAACGAGCTGGTGGCCCTGCAGCCCGACTTCAGAGGCGAGCTGATCAGCAATGTGGAGACCTTCCTGGAGGACTGCCAACATTTCTACCTTGAATATGAGAAGGTGGAGGAAAAAAAGAAAACTAGAACAAATTTGCACAGTAATGCACAACTTTGATGGATAATCAATATTGTTGCAGCATAGCGAGATAGTGATCCGTGTGTGTGTGTGTGTGTGTGTGTGTGTGTGTGTGTGTGTGTGTGTGTGTGTGTGTTTGTTTATACAGTACACACATGCATGCAAAGGTTCAAACAATCCC
>OMLF01055926.1:45937-55998 GCA_900302615.1 Holocentrus rufus
CTCAAACTCCACTGTTGTGCTAATTTCCCTTTCAGCTACTTATTTTAATTACAGCGCATAATTAACTTGGCTTGATTAAGACTGTAACTGGTAACCGCTGACACGGCCTACTTTCCTCCCTCTGCTCCAGGACGGCCCCATGGTAGTGGGACTGGCTCCTCAGGATGCCAGTGACAGACTCATCATGTTCCAGGTTTGTTATTCAGTCTTTGAGGCAGAAATAGCACTTCTGTAAATAGTCTAGTCTGTCAGTCAGTTAGTTTGAGTTAGGAGTTTTTGCCACTTCGTCTTGATTTCAATAAATGCAACTGAAAAGTGCTTAATTTTTTGTTACTTTAGTCTAGGTACAGTTCATTTGCTTGCACTTTGTTGCATTGTCTTTTCATTCATTTTATTGCATTCTGTGGTATGCATTTCAAGAGTATCAATGAAGTATTTAGTCTGAACATACATTGACATCTCAGAAGAAGTGGTTGAGAAATGAGATAATTATTGTGTGTATTATTATGTGGAACACAAACTGATTTTAGATGCACTCTTACCATTCTCCTTTTCAGAATCGATTTGACAACCTCTTCAGGAAGTACATCACTTACACGGGGGGAGAGGAGCTGTTTGGACTTCCTGTTACCCAGCATCCTCAGCTGCTGGAGATTAGGAAGCAGTTGGCGCTGTTGCAAAAGCTGTATGGCCTGTACAACAACGTCATTGATACAGTCAACGGTTACTACGACATCCTCTGGGCTGACATCCACATCGAGAAGATCAATAACGAGCTGTTGGACTTCCAGACTCGGTAAGATAGTGGTGCATTTACATCTGCCTCTAACAATTTATCTTCATACTTCTCTAAAGTAAACTGAACTGACCAGTACTTTCAATCTGAGTTAAGTTGACCTAAGGTGAGCTGTGCTGAACCGAGCTAAATTGGAACTCAAATTGGTGGTAAGATATGTTTGGGAAAGTTCACGTGCCATGAACTGAACTGAAATGAAACATTTTTGTGCATTATTAAACCAAGCTGAGCTTACAGCAATTAAGCCTGGTCGAGGTTTCACACGGTGTCAAACTCCAAGGCTTTTATATAAAAAAAAAAATAGAAAGGAACAAAGGAGGAAGAGCGACAATATTTCCAGTACGGAAATGGTTTTTCACCCGCTACTCCCACATCATTTCTCTTTATGTCTTGATGTGGAGGCCTTCCCCTGGAGTTATGCTGTAATGTGTTTCATAGAGTTGCATGAATGCTCGGAAGAATTTCAATTTCACTGTCCTGTCCTCTTTACCTGCGCACTCTGTCCTCTGAAAGAGATCGTATTTTGTGCCCGTCTCGCAGGGAAATAGGAGGGAAAAGAGGCTTGGAGAATAGGAGGTAAAGGCAATCCACCCTGAGGAGGGGGCTGCTTTTGAAAATGTCTGCACTTTTTGTGTTCTCCTGACAGTGAGAATGAGTGTGGAGAATGTGGGGCACTTACCTTTTGGCTGTTAGCAGCCATAAAGAAATGTGCTCATACAACAGAGTTGAAGAAGTCCGGGAAAGTCCCTCCTCTGGTAGAAATCTGTTAAATTAGGAAGTACACATTTGTACTGGGTCCACACTTTTGGATTTTTATTATTCTGAATTACTATGGTTTTGATTACATGCTAATTTTGTGGATGCAACAGCACTATAATATGATAAAATATGCTAAGTATTTGACTTGTATGTATGCTAGGTTTCTGAACATACAGAAACAATTTAATGACCATAGTAAATCTTTTCTCCTCCAGGTGCCGTAAGCTGCCTCGCGCCCTGAAGGAGTGGCAGGCCTTCCTGGACCTGAAGAAAACCATTGACGAATTCAATGAGTGCTGCCCCCTGCTGGAGCTCATGACCAACAAGGCCATGATGACCCGCCACTGGAAGAGGATAACTGAGGTGATGATGCCAAATGCACATTCAGTGAAACAAAACCAGAGCACAATTTCATCTATAATATCAGGTTTCACTCTGATGATAGTCATTTTCCTGATATTTGTCATGTCACTGCCTGTCTTGTTCTGTATGATATGTATTTGCTTGACAACCTAATTGCCTTTTCTTTTACCAATATGTATCATCTCATCTGTTCCAGGTGACTGGGCACAGCTTTGAGGTGGAGACAGACACATTCAAGCTCCGAAACATTATGGAGGCTCCTCTGCTCAAATGTAAAGAGGAAATTGAGGTAAGAATGGATAGCAAGGCTGACAGAGATATTAAAGATATCGGTCTTATGTAGAAGCTTTTTTAAAGTTTATAATGGGTGAAAAAATGAATCGTCACTTTCAAACTTTGAAAATTGTGTGCCTTTTACTTCACAAATTTAAAGACGGTATTAAAATTTAGACGATTTCTGCTTTATAAACTTGGGCAGAAATGTAGGCAAGTATGTAATACCTTGACCCAAGAGTGTTATATTAAGTGCAATATTAAGACTTTTCTCAGTAAATGACCAAGGGTCTACATGTCCTATCCTGGGTCCACTCTAACATTCATCAAAGATTAGGAGGGATTCAAATCCAGGAACAATCTGATGTTTAAGTGTATGGGAGGAGGTTGGGTAGTATGCATGATCACAATGAAGTACCACTAATCTAACAAGATGGAGGTCTTGGCACAGATAGATGTGTGATTAGACTCTAGCAGGCATTTCCATGCAGAACTTTAAATCAAGCATAGACACATTTATAGTGTGGTTGTCGGCTTGTACTCTGTTGTTTTAAATCTGTCAGACATGTTTATAGAGTTCTGCAAATCACCGAACGGATGATTTCTGCATTGGCAGTTTCCTAGTGTTGATGCTGGCGGTGATGATAATGTTGATGAAGTAAATGAAAAAAAATGTTAATAGTGATGATGATTATGTTGATGAAGACAATTAAATCTTTTTCTTAATTGATCAAGTTAATCTTAATCCCCTCTATACAGGCTGTTTTATGGCCTCTTCACGTACTATTTGTATTTGTCCTGCTAGTGCATGGAAGGCAGGATGGATATGATGAGGGTCATGATGGGGATTTATTTGATGTTGGAAAAATTGGTATTTCTTCTGTAGGACATCTGCATCAGTGCGGTGAAAGAGCGGGACATTGAGCAGAAGCTGAAGCAGGTGATTGCCGAGTGGGACAACAAGACTTTTACGTTCGCCAACTTCAAGACCCGCGGAGAGCTTCTCCTGAGAGGTGACAGCACATCAGAAATCATTACCAGCATGGAGGACAGCCTGATGGTGTTGGGGTCTCTGATGAGCAACAGGTACGTAAATAATGGACATTATTAGGGTTCTAACAAGGACCATGAGATTGAAATGTGTCCATCATCCAGACTAATTCTGTTGATGGAGTCCATCACAGGGAGGATGGATGCTTCATGGATTTGGGACATGTGATTTATTTAATGTTTTTTTTTTTCTTTTGAAGTAGCACTCCATTCCCAAAGAGGCCTTATTTGTAGAGCCACCAGCTAACATCTATTCTCTGAGCAAGTACACTTTGCACCACCAAGAAGGAAGCATAATGATGGGAATAGCATATGGGTCTGTTTGCTCCAGTGCCCTGCTAGAGTTATCTAGAGACTTAGAAATATACTTAAAGTTTTGACTTGTGTCTATATTTCCAAAATGATAACTGATGTTCATGCTAATTGCTTTGTATGATCTTAGAGTCTCGTGATTTCAGAACAATATGCATTATTTTGGTGAAACAGTAGTGGTAGGAATAACACTGTTTTAATCCCACTCTTGGAAATTCTTAATTCCTTCATCACAGAAACAATGAAACAATACAAGGCACAACACCAAGAACAAAGAAGACATACACACATACACACAACCATCCATGTCAACACTAAGCTGACAGATCAGGCAAAAATCTGTTTTGATCGATCTACAGTTTCATGACACAGGGAACAATTGAGTGTTTTAACGTAATAAAAAAAACAAACATGTTACTGAAATAGCATCTGTGTTGAATCAGTGCATTGTGAAGTGGGTCATCTGTGTTGTCCAAGATAGTCTAGAATTTAGTCATGGCTCTCCTATTATACAATTCACTGAGAGATTCAATACTACAGCCAGTAGTTAAACCAGCTTTCTGCTTTTCCAGCCTGTTGTCATTTGCTTTTGATTTGTTTCTGTTCCAGCAAATGAGGATATAACAGAGAGCACTAGCAGAAACGCTGTAATTAAAAAAAATCATTGCAAATATTCAAGCATTAATGAGTGTAACTGGCAGTGTTGATTTTAGCGCTTTCAGAGTTAAAGTAATACTGACAGTTTTAATTTGTAGCATCTTATCACAAACATGGGAAGACCTCAGTTTGATAAGGAAACAGAGCTAAGATTTTGCTTCCTATTAAATCAATAAAGAAGTTCAATTACAGCATCAGTGACAATTTGACTGTTGCAAATGTAGTTTATTTACCAAATTATGCTTATTTAATTGCATCACTTGAAAGCGCTGAATCATTCTTCTCTGGGCAGTAGTACCTCTCATGCCGCTGTGACTAAGATGATAAATTAAAGCCGATCATTGTATCTTTGACAGACTTGCTAATACACACATGGTCATTTTCTCTGCACACCACAGTGGATTAGATTATGACATAGTGCAGTTCTCAGTTTGGTTAGATTGGACTCCATGGTGTTTAATGAGGCAGATTAAAGCAAGATGGAGAAAAATACCTTGTACTCTTTAAGTAACATCAAATGTACAAGCTGTGACTTCTGTCAGATAATGACTGTTAAAGTAGGTACAGCTCATACAGACGCTTGCTAATGCAAGTAATTGCCTCTATTATTCAGTCTTATGCAACACTATAGTCATATGCATATGGTAAGTCTAATAATCTGACATAACTCCTTCCACAGGTACAACACGCCATTTAAGGCCCAGATTCAGAAGTGGGTGCAGAATCTGTCCAACACCACAGATATCATAGAGAACTGGATGACAGTCCAGAACCTCTGGATCTATCTGGAGGCCGTGTTTGTAGGGGGAGACATCGCTAAACAGCTCCCTAAGGTACGTTATGTCACTGTGTCACTGTTTATAGTCTGCGCTACTAGGGTGAAATTATACAGTTAGCATCCCAAAACACAAAAATCTCTTATTTGATGTCTTACATAACCAAATTGGAAAACCACACAAGTTTAATTTTTTTTTGCCCTAAGATTAGAGTATATATCATTTAATTAATTCTGATGGGAAATTTGATTAACAGGTTAGTGAAAAACAGACACCTGACATTTAATATTATGGCTAATACTGTAATTAAAAGTAACTATTACCATTTTCCAGCGGTTTCCATTTTCACTTATTTTCTACTGTTGTTAACAGCTAACATTGTCTCCCATTTGTAGAAAATATTTCATAACTTTAGGTCCAAGTCAAATTTTTAAAAATGAATTTAAATGAACAGGCAAACCAATCACCATGAAAATCAGATATGAGTGATTAACAAACAAACAAAAAAAACCTACCTACCTTAGGAAGCAAAGCGTTTCTCCAACATCGACAAGTCATGGGTGAAGATCATGACGCGAGCCCATGAGATGCCCAACGTGGTGCAGTCGTGTGTTGGAGACGAGACCATGGGACAGCTGCTTCCTCACCTCCTTGAACAGCTGGAGATCTGCCAGAAGTCCCTTACAGGGTGAGGAGGAACTAATCCAATATCACAAAGTACTCAAACCAAGACAAATAATATGACAGGGTATCTCTGTGCAAAGTGTCTCAGTAAGTAATAAAGGTATGAGGGGGATGTATGAAAAAATAGAAAATTGATTGGATTAATTTAACATAAGTAAACAGCAAAAAATGGACAAAGTGTGTAGGAAAACAAAAACTTTAGATAACTTTTAATTAATTTCTAGTATAAAGCTCTAGCTTAGTGGGTGAAAAGGACATTTTTCCTCATTTTCCATTTTTTATTGCAACCTTTTTTATATATTGTCACATACATAAAAATACATAAACATAAAAGTATATTCCTCAGTTGCATATTTCAACTGTACTAAAAAAAAAAAGACTTGGTGCTCATAGACTTTTTTGTTCTTATAGCTACTTAGAGAAGAAGCGCCTGCTGTTCCCTCGTTTCTTCTTTGTGTCTGACCCTGCCCTGCTGGAGATCCTGGGCCAGGCCTCAGACTCCCACACCATCCAGGCCCACCTTCTCAACGTCTTCGACAACATCAAGTGTGTCCGCTTCCATGACAAGGTGCATTCTTCATAGTTCTGCTTAGACTGGGTACTTGTTTGCCTTATTCACTCAACCCTCTGATAGATCAGCATCACATCAGCTGACAGCAAGTCAAGACAAAGGCATCTCGGATGGGTATCAAATACACCCACTCTGTTATTTGTCCCAGAATGTGCTGGAAAAATAAAATCAGAACAAAATAAAATGAAGTAAAATACAGTTGAATGCCATAGAATCAAATTCGTGAATCAGTTTTGTAAGATCATTTTTCATTTATATGTATGACAATTTCCTGAGTATTTCTTCACAGAATAGAATCTAGGCTCTCTGTGATTTTAATTAATAAAACATGTCGACTTTTTCAGATGTACGACCGTATCCTGGCTATATCGTCCCGGGAGGGGGAGACTGTGGAACTGGAGCGCCCTGTTACAGCAGAGGGAAATGTGGAGGTGTGGCTCAATGCCCTGCTGAAGGAATCCCAGAGGTCTTTGCACCTGGTGATCCGGCAAGCCGCCCTCGCCATCCAGGACTCCGGCTTCCATCTCATTGACTTCCTCGACTCGTTCCCCGCTCAGGTGGGTCAGCCAGAGTCAGATTCTGTTAATTAGCCTCTCAAAAAGTTTTAAAACTTGGTTTCTGGCACAGAAAGTTGTGTGAAAAGAAGAGAGAAATCATTGCATGCTGTGCTTACTAGAACTGGGCTTTCTCCTGCAAGTAAACCATCGGCAAAAATTGATATGTTATCCAAAGAATAATACAGAATACACCAACATCATGAATGCAGATAGAAATATTAGGGAAAAGACTTACATTCTGTCATGCGGATGAGGATATCTGAGATTGGATTGTCAATGAACTTTCCAAGATAATTTTTTATCCCAAACTCAATATCGTCAGTTTGATGTCCAGCGGGCCATAAAGAAGTTTTTTATGGTTTGATTTACGATCCCATGGCCAGGCTAAATGTGCTTCAGTGGAACGCCACCATATTTTTATACTCTGCAATGTTATACATTATTGTAATTACCAAATATCTCTGTCCTTGTTACCAGGTGGGCTTGCTGGGTGTCCAGATGATTTGGACAAGGGACGCTGAAGAGGCTCTGACCAATGCGCGCTACGACCGCCGCATCATGGCCAAGACCAACCAGCTCTTCCTGGATCTGCTCAACACACTGATTGACATGACAACAAGGGACCTGGGGGCTGTGGAGAGGACCAAGTACGAGACCCTCATCACCATTCACGTCCATCAGAGGGACATATTTGATGACCTGGTGAGTAGAGAAGTAAAGTGATACTTTGTTGTTGTTGCTGCTTTTGTCTCACTTGTCAGACAAGTTGAATTATCCAAAACTATATCCCACTTCCTATCCACAGATTCTTATTAGTTGACACAAATATGTACTGAGCTAGCCTGGATTAAAAGATTTACTTTGTAGAGGTGGAAGTTTTGTCTCTACTTTGATTTTATCAAGTGAAAGAATAACAAGAACATTGCTAAATTCTGTATAAAAAGTCTTTCCGCTGCGAATAACAAACACATCAAATCCCTTGAACCACCTGGTTAAACAGCATCACAGTGCCAAACTTCATCCCAAATTACCCCCAAGTCAGACTTAAAAGGAGGAGAAGAAAGCAGCCAACAACAGTGCAGGCTATACAGAAAAGCACTTACGTCTGTGTAAATGCATGCCAAGTAGAGTTCTTGGAGATTAATGGAGTCTACTTCACTTCCTGCCTGACTTCAGCTCTGATCATTCCTGCAGAAGCTGTCAGCTGTAGTAAATGAGTTGTCCCTATCTTTGAGCAGGACAGCTGATGCAGTTGCTAATTTTGGAAGTGCAGTGGGAATGTGATTAAAAGACAACTGATCTCAAGGAGGAATAAGTGAGGAACAAGTAATAGTAACATTATTTTGGTTGGCTGGTCACATGGTTGGCAGGTATTGAGGGATAAAACAAGCTCTTTATGTTTCTGCTCAAGGATATATCCAATCAAAATCTCATGCTCACCACAGTTGCCCTTTGTGTGAAGCAGCATTTGATATTCCGACATCCCAGAGAGGTTTGCAGCTTTCATACACTGACAAACGGTCAGCCGTTGGCCAGATCTACTCTTGTTTCAATTTCGACGGTGAATTGGAGAGCACAGCTTGCCTCATCTCCATAGAGTCAGCTCTGTCCGACAAGTGTCCTGAGCTTTGTTTTAATAGCAGCCGAGTGATACTGAAACCCAGAGAAAAGGTTGTCTTTGAAGTCTTCCCTCCAGGCACAGTAAATTGTCCTCTGGTCTCAGAGGTGTGGAGGACCCCATTGTTGAGGTGCTTTTTATCAGTATTATTTAATTCCCGCGAGTTTTGCCTTTGCTACTTCAACACTGATGTATTCCTTATACTATATTCATTTATTCTTCTCCCCCCTCTCTGCCTCGTTGATATTTTTCACATATCCTGTCCTTTCTGCACTTGTCCTATCCTCTCTTTTTTCAACCCCGTTTGCTGTCCTTTTCACCTCACCCCTCCTCTTTCATTACACCTCATGTTGTGTGTCCTGTCTCCCATCCTCCCTCCCTCCTCTCACCTCATTTTTATGTTCTTGTCCTATCCGACCTTTTTTCTGTTTATTCTGCCAAACCTCACCGTCCCACCCTGCTTATTTTCTCCATGCTCCACACTGACATTTTACCATTTCCTCTTTCTGTGAATCCATCTCTCCCCTTCTTTGCCTTGCCTCTCTTTTTACCTCATGGCCTCCCACCTTTTTTCACCACTTTTTTTTTCTCCATCCTCCCCTCATCTTGCCTCTCCCTTCTTTCCTTGTTACTGTTACTTGTTACCTCTCTATCACTTTGTACTCCCTTATCCTTCCTCTCATGACCCTCTCCGCCTTACCCATCACCTTCCCTCTCTCTTCCTGCATTTATCCCTCGCCTCACATCTCTCTTGCATCCTTCTATTTCCTATTCCTGCCCTCCGCTCTTCTATCTCACTTTTATCCATCACTTTTCACCCCAATCCCCCACTACTGTCCTGTTTCTTTCCCTTGTCTTTTCCTCTCCTCTCCCATTTCTCTCTTCCTTACCCATTCTCTGTCTCTCTTCCTTCCCCTTCCTCCCCCTCTCCCTCTCTCCTTCCAGTGCCGGCTGCATGTCAAAAGCCCCAGTGACTTCGAGTGGCTGAAGCAGTGCCGTTTCTACTTCAGCGAGGACTCGGACAAGATGATCATCAACATCACGGACGTGGGTTTTGTCTACCAGAATGAATTCCTGGGCTGCACTGACAGGCTTGTTATTACACCATTGACTGACAGGTAGAAGGCCATGCATGAGGGGGCACACACACACACACACGCACACACGCACACACACACACACACACACACACACAAACACACAAATACACAAAGACAGAGTTAAAATGGCAGGGCAGCTCTTTCAGCTGTGCTCACATACTAGTCATCATGACAGGAAGAGGGACACAAGAGAATATGATTTGACTTTTACTCTAAGCAGGACTGAACAATATGGTAAAAAAATCATGTTGAAATTACATAATATGACACATAACATGATTGTGTTGTGATTCACAATTTTAGCGGGCATGCTAATTTTCATAGAGAAAAAACAGATAATCCTCAGGAAAAAAATGACATTTTACCTTTATCAAACAATTGCAGCTCCTGCAATTCAATAATATTTCAGTTCATTTTTCAGTCCTGCTCCATAGTGTTTTTGCAGGCCAGACAGCAGCAGCAGCAGCAGCAAGGTATCAGATATTGGGGACTGATAAATCTTTTCAGTGCGACGCAGCGGAAATGCCAGCTATGACATTTTAGGA
>OMLF01055929.1:2717-21266 GCA_900302615.1 Holocentrus rufus
GCGCGCGCACGCACACACACACACACACACACACACACACACGCACACACCCACACACACACACACACACACACACACATACACACACACACACACACATACAGAAACACACAAATGCGTCATGATCTTTTTTTCATTGCGACTGAAATTTCCTGTTTCATTTTTCAAACCATTTTTAAGTCAATAGTTAGTTTTAAAATACAGCAAAATTCAGTCTGAGCAAAGCAAGTAGGCTATTGTGAACACATCAGGAAACAAAATATTTTTTCCCTTCATGATTAGATCATATTGGCTTTTTTAATATAGTGAAAATTCAGTGGCACATGAGATATCATATTAGACAACTGTTGAAAAAGTTAAATATGGAAAAGTTACAGCCAACTGACCAAAGGTGGCAAACCTATATTACATTAACAGGCTTTATTATAGTTTTGACCCATTTTGACAAGTCATGACACTATCAAGCGTTTATTACATTATCAGTTGCTACGGGCAAATACTGGCAAGCTGATTCAAACAGCTGAAACAGCTGATTCACCCTCGTAATACCTTGATCCTCTGGAACTGTTGCTCCATGGCCCTCAGGCTGCGCTTGGCCTCCTCGTCGTGGCTTTCCAGTTCTGCCTCCAGACGCTGAATTCGGCACTCCAACAGGGCATTGACCCGGCTGGGCGGGGAGGGCTTGGCAGCGTCCTGGCCCTCTGCTTCGCCGGCTGTGGCTGCGGCATAGATCAGGGCAGGCAGGGAATTGGGGTTTCTGTGTCTTAGTAGCTGTTCTAGCTCCCTCACCTGATGGACAGAACAAGACGCTTGCACAATGAAAGTGGTGTAAATAAACAGAGGGAAAAGGTTTGCTTAGTTTCCTCTCTTGCTTGGCTGGAAAAAACAGAAAAACAAAATGAATGATTTCTATGTGATTGCTCACCTTTTGCTCCAGGTCCTGTATCCTCTTAGCATCTCCAGCTCTCCCCTTAATCTTGCTTTGTTGCTGACTGTCTCTTTTCCCCACATCCATTTTCAGCTTCTCTACCTGAAATGAAACAAACTTTCTATTTTTTATATACTGAACATAAACAAGGGCTGTTCTACTTCCTGATAATGTGCTGTTAACAATGCTGTTTCAACAGACTGTATTACTTAAATCAAAGCTGGTACTCAATTAAAAGCCAGATTTCCAGTAATGGCTGGGGGCGTGGTCAACTACAAATAAAGGCCAGCTCCAAATAGAGGCCAGGGATAAAACAAGAAAAAAATAAACGTGAGCGGGGAGAAAAATTTACCAGAGGAGCAAGAAAATAAGCGCACTTGGTGCCAGTGCTCCAGTGGTCTCTGTACACTGGGAGAGGGGAGAAAAAAATTCATCGGGGGAGGGGAGAAATTAGTGCACTGAGTGCTAAAACCCCTCCTCCAGTCAAATTCTTTTGGGGTGGTTGGGATTTAGAAATAAAGTCCTTTCTGAAATAAAGGCCTGGTATCCTCTGCAGTCGAACTAAATGAAGGCCCCAGCCATTATTTGAGGGAACACGATATCCTGTCAATAATCTTTAAAAAAGAGCCACTTTTTCTCTTTTGTCTCCATCTTCAGAGTTTAAGAGTCTCTTGTCTTATTTTGTTTCCATGTTTAGTGCAAAGCTTTCATTGCTGTGGTGTTTCTGCATTTTACTTCCCACAGATTACCTGTCAATCAAATAATATGGGTGGTACACTGACATCTTTTTCTTTGGATTTGCTGTTGTTGGTTTTCTGTGGATGCTGGTCTTTTCTTTCTCTATTCAGTCATGGTGGTGATCACTACTCAGTGCTAACTGCCCAGTTCTCTTCTGGCCTGCTAGATACCATATGTTTAAAACAACAATACAGATCAATATGCATTACAGAGTAGCAAAATGGATGGAAATGATGGAAAAATCCCATCAACTTCGCCTTGATAAAGTTGAGGCCATTTTGTGTCATGAGACAGTGAAAATCTTTCCTCTGTGTACTGTCACCCCTTTATGTAGAAAACACTTCAAACTCCATTTCATTACAACTGTCAAACAACTGTGAAGCAGAAAGGCCTTCAAAACTCCTTAAGCTCTTAAATAACATGCCTATAGAACCACTGCAGCTGCTTAGGTGTCTTTTTTTTCTCAGCCGTGGAACTCAGAACTGAATTGCTCTTCAAGTTTGTCTGTATCAAGAGCCAGTATATCTTGGCTCAATTGACCTAGAAATGGCAATTGATGTGCTACAATTTGATGCTTCAGTGGTGCACTTTTAATTTCCATGCTTAGTTTGCAGTCCTTCATAATAGAGATTTTGGATTTTGTTAGCCAACACTGGATTCCAATGGCCTACTTGTTAAGAACACCCTGATCAAAAACATGAATGATTTCACTTTACAACAAAATAAATTCAGTCATTAAGGTTCTAAAAACATCAAAAGCCTTTTCAGTGATCCAACATGGAACCCATTTCAGAGCAGATGCATTAGGAGGATTCCAATGTAAAGTGGAATGATCAGCATCAATCGGTGTGTTTGAGAACCTGCTCTTTGAGCTGCTGTGTCTCAGCAGTGGCAGCCTTCAGCCTGGCAGCATCTCTGTCCAGCAGTTCCTGGTTCTCAGCAAACCAGTGGAGCTTCTTCTTCAGGGCAGCCACCTCCTCCCTGTGCCTGTCCTCTTGAACACGCATCTCAAAGCTCTTATTGTCTGACAGATTCAGAAGTGGTAAAAACAAAGATCACAAAAAAAGTATTAATGCATTGCTCATGTAACTGGAAATCTAATGACACTGTTTCATTTTGCACCATGAATGGGTCCATTACATATACACTGTGGCAATTAGAATTTAACTGTTAGCAGTTACTATATCCTTCAACAAATTTAACAGTTACATTCCAATTTAGAAAAATCTAATCTAAATCTAAATCAAATCTAAATTGTCTCATTCACTCATTGGGTTTTGGATGAGATGATTAATGAGGATGTGATACAGCCCTTCCTTCAGCAATTCAGTCAACCATAGTTACATCAATTCAACTGCTTTCAGTAGGACCTGGCTGAAGTCCACTCTGTACTCAGCATCAGCAGCCAAAACTGTTTCCACAAGCACAAATGAGGTGTTTATAATGGGAAAGACAGCATACTAGTTAATCACACACAATGAAACTGAGCTGAAGCTCAAAAATTAGATTAGATTAGATTAGATTAGATATACTTTATTGATCCCCGAGGGGAAATTGCATTTCAGTTACATCCCGTCCAAGAAACATACAAAAGACAGTGAGACATAACAAGGGGAGGACAGGAGCGGGAGAACTGTGGGGCTGCCACACGAGGGGGGGCGCCCCGTTTACTTAGATGAAAAAGGAGAACAAGAGGGAGGAAGAGGGAAAAAAAGCCACTCCCAAACTAGGCTTGGTAACTTCCCAACAGTGAGTTTGATTTGGGAACTATTTCCTGCTGGGGCCTGTTTTTGGACAGGAAATAGTTCCTAGTAAAACATTATCATCATGGAATATGGGGAATCTAGGGTGCTCTTTAACCAGTAAAAGTGCCTCTTATCCCTTGGCTGTTACTTGACTATGTAGAGCAATTATCAAATGGCTGCCATTTCTTTGTAGTTGCACCACTATATTGAACAGCTGGCAACAAATGTTATTTATCCCTATCAGTCAGCTGTGACTTACAACCACTACTGCTCTTTTCCAGTGTAGTTTGCCTGCGTTTGACTTATGTTGTCATGATTTTCCAGACTGTTCTCCTTGACACATGAAACTGTTTTAGTTGTCTGCGACCAATGCTACTGCAATACAGGAATGAGCTGCTTAGCTTTTTTGGAGCACTGTTAGAAACCTCATCTTGCTTTGAAAACAGGCATGCAACAAAGCTCTTTTAAAACTGATGCATGCTGCTGATTACTGTGGTATCGTGTATTTGAAATACACATCTTGGTCTTTTTTTTTTTTTTTTTTTTTTTAAATAGTCGCTGTAGGAGAAATGAGATGCTAGGAATTATAGATGGCAGGAACTCTAACCGCTGACCACTTGCTCAGCGGATAGAGTTGCTGCCAATTTAAAAAAAAAAATCGAAGACATGTATTTCATAATACATGAAACATTGTGTAACTAAGACATCTTAGGGGTTGCTTTCAGGCTTATTTTTTCACTTTGACAGAGCTAAGCTAAGTATTTCAAGTAATTATGCCATGCTAACACGAAATGCTAACCATCAGAACCGAACCAGTGGACATACAGAGGTGAAAATAATATCGAACATCTTATCTTAGTCTGGGTAAGTCGGAAAAAGGGTATTTTGTCCAAAACGTATTCCTTTAAAATGTCTCACCTGTGTAGCTGTCTTTGTAATTGTGATTTAGTTACTTTTGAAGCCCCTGTTCATGTTGTGTTTCTATTAGTCCACCCCTGTGCATTCTATACATCCAGTCGTACCTGTGGCAGAGACAGCCTGTGTTTTAGCCAGGTCTCTCTCTTTCTTCATCAGCTGAAGATCGACCTCAAGGGCCTGCTTTTCTTGCCTCAGTCTGTGAGTCTCCTCTAGCAGCTTGGTCTCATTTTGCTGCACACAAAAAGAAACTACTGTCAAATCAGCGAGGCAGCTAAAAGAGAGCTTCAATGTAATTGGAATTGGAAAATACTTGCCTGTAGTGTATTCATTTGAGCCAACAACTCTGTAATGCGCTGAGTGTGATCCATTGGGCAAACACTTCCCACAGTCCTTGAGGTCTTGTTCCATTGCTCCCTGGTCATAGTTGAGAAGAATCATATTCCAGAACAGATACAACAGATTTACTTTAAAAATACCATTTAAAAGGAAAGAAGAAATTGACGGTTATATATTTGCCTACACTCAGTAGTCCACCAGTATTTTTTTTTTAACCAATGAACTCACTTTATTGAGGCCAGCTCGTTCAGTAGCCTCTGGTTTTCAGTAAACATGGCTTCCTCATTGGCTTTACTCTTGGCCTGCTGAGACTTCATCTGCAGATATAGCTTCTCATTCTCCTGTTACACATCTTAGATTTAGTTTATTTGCACAAATGTTTCAAACTCTAAGATACAAGAGAAGACACACAAACTGCCGATGAGATAATGACTTATGACTTGTAATTGATAATGACAAGACTTATTTCCCACCCCTTGCCACCGTTTCACAACTCTATATCTAGTCGGTGGAACAAATCTACCCGCCTGATGCTATTTACCCACATTTGGTAGTAGGCAGGTGCCAATTTGCTAGCCTGGTGTTGCCAGACCTTATCTCATATTTCATTTGAGATGAGATGAAGTCTGGAACCCCTCAGTACTGAATTGTTTGGGAAGGGGCACGGCCAGCGGACATAGCCCACTGTGACTATGAAAGTGATTGTATCAGCCTACAACCAATGAGAGTAACAAAATATGAGACGTTGATACAGAGTGCCGCTGACTCACTAAGTAAACAAACAAGCTAGAACTGTGACGGCAGCTAACAGGAATAGCAGCATCTTTTCCACCTGTAAAAGCCTTCAGTGCCGTTGCTTGTTCTTCTTTTCTGCTAGTTTCTGCTAAAACAGATTCTATCGCTTTATCAACCGAGACCAGTGTCTCGGTTGTCTCTGTCTCTCTGGTGTCACTGTCTAGATCCCACCCCTTCGACAGATGGGCGATCAGATTGTCTAACCACGGCATTGGCGGGGCCCAGACAAATAAATATTGCTCGACAGAAAGCGAGCTCAAATGTGAAACATGAACTCGTGAGATTTCCGTGTGGTATCTAGGCTACCAATTTGCTACCCTGGCTGATAAAGCGGTGTGCTGATCCTTAATTAAAAATCAGGTAGTAGTAGTAGTAGTAGTAGTAGTAGGACCAGTCAAGTTGACACAGCAAAGTAATTAACTGATGCATAATCAGGGCAGTGAAGTAGAGCGGGGTGATAGATGGAGAACAGCTTTGATGACTTAATAGCGAAGGGGCAGAAGAAAGAGGCAGAAATGAAGAGCCATGAGACAGACAGAAAGATACAGGGAAACAGACCTGCTGGTAACCCTTTATAAGGGTCTCCTGCTCCTGCATTTCTTTGTCAATCTGTTTGAGCTTTTCTTTGGTTAGAGGATCTGTGGCCTCCACCCGTGTCCTCTTCTGGCTGGCCTCCTCTGCACTCCGCAGCTAAGGATTGTAGAAGAGTACAAATGCTACACATTGATGTATTGCTGCTAAAATAAAGATGGAAGGGGCTCGGGTGCAAGGCTAGGGTAAACATGTCATTCCTCTCAAATAATGCAGGTACCCCTTTGGGCCAATCACCAACAACTTGCACCATCCTTTCAAGATTCATAAGACACGGAGCCAAAAGATATCATCCCTAAAAGTTTCATCAGAGCACGCTGCCAAAACCCCTCATCCCTTCAGCTTTTATCACATAGTAGTGCCAGAATGCATCATTTCTTCATGTTTTGTCAAAATCAGAGCAGTGCTGTCATCATGTCATGGGCTCATCAAAATGGCCAAGTTTTATCCTGCACCAAAAGACTCCACCATAATCTTCACTGCTGACCATTTTGCATCCTTCTTTACTGGTAAGGTTTCTGCCATTGGTAATCAGTTCTCTGAACCTGGCAAACTCAGCATGCTGCCACCAGGTAACAGGGCCTCACTTACCTCATTTTCCCAGCTCACATAGGAGCAAGTCTCCAAACTTTTGCTCGACTCTCGTCCCACTACCTGTCCACTGGACCCCATACCCTCCGACCTCTGGCAGGCCCTTTCACCCACACTTATCCCTGTAGTCAAACACATCATCAACAGCGGGGAACAACTGGTGTGTTCCCCGCTGCTTTTAAGCAAGCCCAGGTTATCCTCTTGCTAAAAAAAAAAAACTGCACTCAACCTATCTCAGGTTGAGAATTACAGGCTGGTTTCTCTCCTCACCTTCCTTTCAAAGACACTTGAGCACAGTCTTTAATCAAGTCTCTGAATTCCTTTCTAAGAACAACCTGTACGACCCTAACCAATCTGGTTTCAAACATGGACACTACTGAGACCGTACTTTTGTCTGTAGTGGAAACGCTGCGATCAGCTAGAGCTGCTGGTCAGTCCTCTGTACTAATGATACTTGACCTATTGGCTGCCTTTGACATTGTTAACCACCAAATCCTCCTCTCCGCACTCACTGAGCTGTGTCAGAAACTTGGGTGTCATCAATGATGACCAGCTAACCTTTAAGGATCATGTGGTTTGCCCTGTACAACATCAGGAGGATCGGATCCTACTTGTCTGAACATTCAACACAACTCTAAGTACAGGCTCTTGTAAAATCACACCTTGACTACTGCAGCTCCTTACTGGCAGGGCTCCTGGCATGTACGCTCAAACCTCTGCAGATGATCCAGAACGCGGCAGCGCGTCAAGTTCAAGTCCTTGATGCTCGCCTTCAAAGCAGCTACCAAAACATCTCGGACCTACCTGAACTCCCTCATTCAGGTCTACAGGTCTAGTCAAGGAACAGCGCCTGGTGCTGCTGCCCTAAGTCTCTAGCCAGACTCGTCTCTTCTGTGATCCCTCGGTGGTGGAATGAGTTACCAAATTCCATTCAATCCACAGAGTCCCTCTCAATCTTTAAGAAAAGACTAAACACCAAGCTCTTTAGTGAACACCCCCTCACCTGACAGACTGTGTAATCTAAACAAAAACTTGAAAAAAAAAAAAATTCTCTATTCATCCATGCACTCTATGCATCAGCCTTGTTGTACTGTCTCACAGCAGCCATGTCCTGCTGGACCAGAGCTTAGCTTTGTAGCACTCTCATCATTGTCTCTGACTAGCACCTTGTGTATGTCATGTGTCTCATGTGTATGTCGCTTTGGATAAAAGCATCTGCTAAATGCCAACTGTAACTGTGTTTTTTAGAATACATCACACTGTATGTAGTTCTTCAGCCTATAAGTTTGTGGTAAGTTGTAATACAGCTAAAATATAATGTAAACAGCACAATAATAATATAGCTAGTTTAATTAAACTCCCTCATAATAATAAACTAGTTGAATAAATACATACAATACAAACATTTTTTTAATAAGCTAAGAAGATGTTTTATGGTTTCAGAGTATGTCATAGACAGACCGATAGAACAGATAGAACAATAGTAAATAGTAATAGTAAAAAAAAAAAAAAAAATGTCAAAATAGGATGATACATCATAGCAGATTATCCAATGTCACAGTAAACTACACCATATAATAGAGCAACATAGAGCAGTGTTATAGAGTATTAGGTCATAGTATGCATATTTGTAGTAGTATGTAAATTTACATGTTATGGTATACCACTGTGTCATAGAGTAATAGTACAGAATATTATAGTATATTGTGTAAACAACTGACTCAATGTTTGGCATTGTGTGTGTGTGTGTGTGTGTGTGTACCTTGCTCTGCAGTACATAGTTTTGCTGTCTGAGTGAGCTGAGCTCCTCTTTGTGCTGCTGCATTAGCTGCAGCTCCTTCTCTTTCTGGACCAGCTGGACTCTCAGTGCACCAAGCAGAGAGCTCTCCTCCTCCCTCTGGAAGTCACACATGCAGAGGTTCACATTAAATGGACTATAGGTTGGCTTGGTGGATCTAATGTGGGTACTAATGGGAGCTATCAGTCAATTCAATATCTCCCTGTACAGTTGTAATTATTACTTGTCAACTCTCAATTTAATGCATTTTTTCTGTTCAGTTCACATCTTGGTAAAGAAGTTGTTTCATAATTGCAAGTTATTTAAAAGCCCTGTAAGAGTGGTGACAGCTTATTAGTGAGGAAGCAGGTTTTTTAATACTTTAATGCTTTTTAAAGCCACTGAAGCATCACAACCCAAGCAAACAACCACACAGAGCCAAAGTCTATCACGCCAACATCTAGTGAAGAGGCAATATATCGCTGTGCTAAATAATGGAAAAATACTACTGCTTTTACAGTATTGTAAGCACTTAACTATTTTGAATTAGGAGTGCTACATTAGCTTTAAGAGTTGATAGTCACTCTACTGAGCTACTACTACTCATACTGAGCCAATACTAAACTTATCAGCTTATAGTTAAAACAGAAAGCAAAATAATTTCAGAGCTAATAATGTTGCTTAATTTCACAAAATAAATTACCTATAAAGCAGCCAAAATATCAAAATGCACATGTATATTACACTTATATACATGACCGAAAAAACACTACAAATGAACTATAATAGATAAGAAATGATGTGAGTGTCTAAACATTTTTATTCTTCATTAAATAAAAGGGAACAGGGACCAGGGAAGTTTGAGGTTGAGAGGTGCAACAGGACAGCACCATATAGGATTTAAATCCAGCCTCCATAATATAGATAAATACAAATTTCTGCCAATCACAATCATGTCTGAACATTTTCTTACAGTTTTGTCTGGAAGATGCTGTGCATGTCTGGTTTCTTGAGGACATTCCTCATCCTGGGTAACTGTTGCTTCCTGGTAACTGCTGGTGTCAATCTGGTGCTGGAGGAAAGCAGCAAAGGACTGCACTGATGCTATCAGCTCACTGCTCACATTCAGATTTGGCTCTGAAAAACAAAACAAAACAAAACAAAACAAAAAAACTTCATCACTGATCTGAACAGCCAATCTATACACCATACAGTTCCTTGATTCAAATGTTAAAGCAAACTCGAAAATTAAAATGCAATCCCAAAACTTCATCTTCTATAAAATAAACTTTGTTCCCATTCCAGTGGGACTGGACTTTTTGCCTCATTTACTATGTTTTCCATCCATTTACTGTTCATCCTGACTGTTTTTACATTCGTGCACCATGATTAAAGACATTTTTAAATCCGTTTTATCAAAGTTCATTCACTCCTATTCAATTCCAAAAGCACCAGAAAGCAATTCCATGGAGATCTCAGTGGCAGAGGATGAAAAACACTTTTTGCATTATACCACGATTACTGGGCTAAACATTTTAATATTTCATCTCTGTTCACCATTTTAAAAGAAGTTCCGTTCAGTTTCATGTTAATGCAGCACTAATGTGGGAACAAGACAGGAAGGGATGTCTTATTTACATTTTCCAACTTCTGGGTCATTATGTATCCATTTCCACATCTTCCTCTCCTCAAAAAAAAACAAAAAAACTTTCAACCAATAACTAAGGTTCTCTACAGATATGGTAGGAGCTGCTGTCCGTCAACCACGTCCCAGTCAAGCCAACATGCAAACCACAGCAAAATGCTTCTACCAGCTGTAGTCAATAAAATGAACCAAAAATTAAAAGTAGACTTTACACAGCAGTGGCAAACAATTGCCACCCTCTTCTTTCCTAGGAGTAACCTGTAATATGTAGATGTGTTTGTTTCAAAACATTTACTATGGAAAATAACTAAGACCAGGAAGAATTAACAAACACTTCATAGTGTAAAAGCACTGGAAAACCCATCTACAGTGAAGTAAAACAGTGACGCAAATGAGCAAAAAGTCAAACAATGCTGGAGTTGCTCTTGAAAGACAAAATCAACACATTAAGCAGCGATGTCAAAGCAGGTGTTTTGAATCAGCTGTCAGTGAAAAACACCTGTTTTGACATGATGTGCACTGTAGCCTGAAGCAGAACTTAAAAGTTTCAACCCAGAGAGAGAGCATTTACATGTACTAAAATGCACATCTGCT
Source organism: Holocentrus rufus (assembly GCA_900302615.1). Lineage (NCBI taxonomy): Eukaryota > Metazoa > Chordata > Actinopteri > Holocentriformes > Holocentridae > Holocentrus > Holocentrus rufus. The sequence continues at coordinate 13,376 of OMLF01055929.1, forward strand.
CACAACATTAAAGAGATAAGAAAGCAATGCACACATAAATGAAAAAATAGGTTGCAACTGTTTAATTTCTTTTGAATGTTCAAATCTGATTCAATTTTAATGTTGTAAAAAATGGAATGCAAATGGCTTCTTCCATAAACATTTCACTTTGTCTGAAAATATACATCTTAGTACATGAAAATGCATATACAAACTGGATATTTACTTTATCCATTTTCATTTTGAACCAAACAATGCATCCAAAAGTGTTTGGATGCAGTAACTAAGGGAATAAATAAACTAAGGGAATGCTTCCATACTTGTATGTTTGTCGTAGTCTTTGTCGCGGCTCTTTGTGGGTTTGGGGCTGTGTTGCTGCTGAGGTGAAGACAGGGGTTTGGCTGCAGCAGCAGGTCTGTTTGTTCCTGACACCCTGGAGGCCACTGCTGACCTGCCCTCCAGTCTTTTACGTCTCAAAACAGCAACAGTGGGCTTCCTCACTGTAGATGTAGAGGGGCAACTGATAGTGGAGCCACGGGTGACCTCGGGAAAAAAGTATATAACTTCGAATGGCTACATGATGCTGTGTTTATAAAAATAAACACTGCACACTTGACAGAACTGTGTTGGGAAAGTTTGCAGGTAAATAACAGATGTGCAGTGCTAGTGTCTGTAGTTTCAGAATCAGTGAAGATCGGTATCAAAAGTGGATCTTTTTTATACCTTTGATGAATAAAGGCTTATGCAATTGCTTATGTTGAATAAATGTTTTTGGTAAGTCATGTAAGAGTTAACACCACAATGTACAACCTATTCTAAAAAGTTGCTTTTCGAGTATCTGTCAGTAAGCTGTTTGACCACAGTAAACAAAGGTGAGTCCACTTCATGTTTGGCCATTATCTCAATTGTATTGGAGCTCTTCTGAAACAAATGGTGGCGTCATATGAACAGTCTGTGAAGACGGGTTTGCATTATACAACTTAAATGTGCTAATCAAAGAAATAATCAGGTTCTACTTTCACTGGGGATATTCAGGATTGGTTTGGTGTAACAGCAACACTAAGGCTCATGTGAGTTTGCTGATACCAGCACAAAGGCTACATTGTGCTTGACAGTTTGAGAGAAATGCAAGAAATGACCACATTAACACCAACAGTTTGAGGGAAGGCCAAGATGAAGTGATGAGGGCTAACACACTGTCCTGTGAGCTTCAATGGAAATTAATGGACACAGAGACAGAGGTCTTCATGGATATATACGGTCAATCAGATCCGGGTCAGGTCCGATGCTATTGCTGTGGATGGAGTCGCATTTGTCATCTGTCACCATGATAGCAAGTGGACTTTTAAATAAGGAGTGGATTAGCTATCCTGTTTCAATCAGCAAGAGAGGAAGAACAGAAAACCTCAATGTATTTTACCAACTTTCTTGGCAAGGAGAATGAAATAAATTAATGTTAACTTGTTAATAACAATCAGCTGTGAAATTGGTGCCGATTGGGTCTGTGTCTCCCCGCCATGTTCGGGTCCGACATTTCTCACTCTGCATGGGTCCAGGACTAGCTTTCAAATAGATACAGGTCTGGTTTGGTTCCTGGTGGTACATTTCCAGGTCTTTTTCAGTTCAGGCACAAATTTTGGGACCCCTGAAGTAGATAATCACTCAATGTATACTTTGTGGTGAGCCTTTACCTTAATGAAGTGTTTGCCTGGTGTAGTACACTTTTTTGAATACAACGTGGAAGGAAGTTTTCCCTCACTTGTTTCTTAGCTTTGTCATGCTGAGTAGATGGAACAGGACAAGGTTTGCCTTCATCTTGCATCAGTCTCTCCACTTCTTCCCTGATGCTCCATGTGTGTTCCTGGCGGTGCAGGTCAGGAGAGCAGGGTGGAGGGCTGGTCGAGCTACTGGACCCCTTCCACCCTACGGCAGGATCAACCTTTCCTGATTGTTTTGGCTGTGACTCAGGGAAGTTCCTTTCCAAGGACCTGGATCTCTTCTTTGGCTCATGCTCCATCTCTTTCAACCTGACACTGAAACAGTGACAGAACACATGGAAAAAGGTAATAGTGAAGTAGATGTCCCAAACGACTGAGACACCCTTTCTGGGGAAAATGTTTTTCAAATGATGGAAAACCCAATATGGCATATTTTGGTGCTTGTGAGGGCACATTTGTAGCACAGGGATAGGTAAATATATGCTACAAATTCCATGTCATTCCAACTTGTAATGTGAAAGATAAAAACTTTACTTGCGCTGTGTGTATAGCATTACTCAGGCTAGTCAGTGTAATTTTGGATACACTCACGGTGGTGAGATGCATCATCTACACAAATTTTGTAGAAATCCAAGTCTGACATATTGTCTGTGATGAGAGAAAACAGCAAAGAAATCAAACCAATGGACGACCCAGTGACAGAGACCACTGTTCATGTGTCTCAAATAGGCATGGGCCGGTTACCGGTTTCAAGGTATACCATGGTATGAAAAAGTCACGGTTTCAAAACCACTAAAATTTTCTGTCATACCGTTCCTGCGGTATCAGTGGATTTTTTTATGTGACGTTGCCTCAGAGAGAAAGCGGAGGTCCCTCACGGCGTGTGCAGCTGCAGCGTAAAGTGCGTATGGTAGCATGCTAAGATGAATCCATCTTAGTATGTTAGTTACCATATCTGCTTCAGTAACAGAGGCAGATACAATAAAAAAAAAGTTATCCATAACTTTTTTCTTTCATCAATCATTATTGCTAAGATGGATAACACCAGCTAGTTTCCTCTCTAACATGACCAAAAAAGAGAAGCACAGGTGTAATGTTTTGTTTTACTTTAATGCTATAATTAAGTTTAGCTTGTATGACCTGTGTCATTACAAATTCAAATGTGTGTCGTTTAAAAATAAAAGACTGTTCAATGGAAAAGTTTTTTCTTTTTTTCTTTTTAAATACAGACATTTCAAAATACACATTTTAGAGCTGTAATCATAATACAGTGAAACCGTGATATTTTTGTCTAAGGTTATCATACCGTAAGAATCTCATACCGGCCCATGCCTAGTCTCAAAGACACCAGAACCACAACTACACATAAGGTCTTGGATCCTAACCTGAAGGGCTGCAGGGTAAAGCCTCTGAGGTGGCTCTCCTCTGGTCTGATGGGCCTCATCAACTCCTCTACAGTGGGCAGCTCTGAATAAACAAAGACAGATACAGATCCAGTTTGTAAAGCCTAAAGACCCTGAACAGGTCAAAACTTTGACATCAGAGAAGACTGATGACAGAGTGTGGTAAATAGCTGAGTTACTCTGTCCATATAAAGTGTGCCAAGTGTACATGTCTTTATACAAGAGCATCATCTAAATGCCAACAGCGTAAAATGTAAATACTCTGACAAGAAAAAAATCACCAATGGAACCTTGATGAAACCTTACCTCGGACTCACACCAAAAGATTCCCAAGCACTTGTAGTAAACATGTCAACCCCCCTTGCATGACAGAGTCATTGGTGAGGCTAGTCATTTAAAATTACTTTACCCAAAGTTTGTAGAGCAATGAGCAGAAATTGCCAATTATGTGACATGAAGGGCCGAGATAAAGCTGGTTTTCATTCCAACCAAACCACAGTTAAGTCGCCTGGTGTAGTCTGGTTGAAACAAAACCCTGCGCACTCTTGGCACACCATGGCACATCTCTGTTTTTTCTCTGTGGATTAATTTGTGTGCTGTCAGGCGTAATATCTCAGACATCCAAAATCAGATTTTGACTGACCATGTGGAGTGGTACGGTACAGTGCTGTGGTCACCCTATAAGATCAACCAATAAGATTTGCAAATACAGCTGTGTGTAGCATGTTTTGTGTCAGTCAGCCTAAATGGTAGAGGAATCAGTGTAACCAGTGCATGTTGATTTGACTTTGATGTAGTCTCTCAAGCCAGACTATCTCTCCCACAATCTTTGAATGGAGGAGAGGAGGCTGTCATCTTCGTACCAGACAGTGTTCAGAAAACATATTCCCCTCGGACCCAACCAAGACAGCTAGCTAACATGGATGATACATCCATGAAACCAGTGAAAGAAGACACAGAAAGGTGTAAAAGATGTCTCTGCAGCAAGAAAGAACCCCACTTGTTTTTATTTCCTTTTCTGCTGAGCAGCTAGCTAGCTAGGCTTCGACTAATTTGCTTTTCAGTAGGAGTTCTTTACGCGTCTGCACAGGGGATACAAAAGTGAGAAAATGACCAGATATCGACCTATTTTGCTACTCATTTTCAGCACTTCTGAAGTTCAGACTGCTAGGTGGAGGCATTTGTGAATTGCAGGAGCCAACATGTCTGGCTTGAGAGACTAACTTTGACGTACAAAAAATATAAAGGTCAAACCAGCATGTCAGGATGTGCCATCCCTCCAAGTTTTGTTGAAGTCAGACCAGTGGTATGTCAGCACACTGGAGAGAAGACATCCCCAAATACTGCTTCTGTCATGCCTATTAGCCTCTGACCTGATTCAGTGGTAGAAGCTGGATGGAGTGTTTGCTTGGTGTGCTGAACAGGGGAGGAAGGGGATTCAGGCCTGCTGCTCCTCCCTCTCTTCTCCAGGGATGGAAGATGGTGGTCGTCTGTACCATGTGCTGCATGGCTGATCTGTCTGTAGGCCTCATGGAGGGCCTCCATCTCACTGCCTCCACTCTGCACATAGGACTGGACTGTGCAAAAAAAAGACTTACTGTGTACTAAACAATTAACAACAAAATAATATAGTCCTACTGTGTTGGAACTGTGTACATTTATATTGGCAGTTGTATTTTCAGGCCTGTAGAAGGCGCAGTACGTTCATTTGTGTTTTTTGTGCCAGCTAATAGTCTCAGGAAGCGAGGTAGGCTGCCCGGATGTTGTTGTTTTACCTGCTCCGAAGATGCTAACTCTTCCTCCACACGTTTGTTTGTGGCCCTTTGTAGTGGCAATATGAGTAAGTAAATTATTATTTACCATTCTTAGATTGCAAACCTTTCCGTAATATTTGACGCAATTTGTGTAATTTGTTAATGAAACGAACGAGATGCGATTGCGGATTCTGCCCGTAGATCTGTGAATGTTAGATCCACTATCGCCGTTAGTAGGCTACATATGGACTTGTATTATTTATCTTGTGGTAATTGATCCTTTCTGTATTCCTTTCAGTTTCACAATTTCTGGCATTAAATTGTGTCTAGCCACAACTTTGCCCGTTCCTTGGAAGAAGGGATGTCAGAGAAAGTTTAGCTGGCTGTGAATTCCAGTCTAGGACAGTAGTCACACTGGGTGAAACAGTACACCTATATTGGCTTGAAATATAGTCATTCTATTGGCAAACAAGTACAATGGAGAGGAGAGGTATTACACATAACACAATCAAACAGCACCAGAATATGTTAGGAGAAGCAGATGAATGAGAAGTATTAATGAATTACAGCATTACAGCATGTAAACTAACAGCATTAAAACAGAAAAAAGTGAGCAGTGTTCACCAGCAGGCACGTGCTCATGGGCTGGGGTGTTAAAATTGGGCATCATTCACTAACGTGTGTAGAAAGGTTCTTACCTTGGGCACAGTATAAGGGCACATGTAAAATTACCACTGGATTCATAATGTGCATACAAGCCATTAAGTTCTTGCCTCCATGTGTATATTAGTTAATCAGGGTCATTTTAAATTAACAGGCTCATGCCGGCAATTTGCAATTAGCATACTACTGCCACATTCCACTTCCTCATGTAAGAAAAGCCTTTTAGCAGAGAGATGTAGCAGAGGAGAATGTGAATGAGGTCACTGAATAAAAGACATACATGGTACCTTTAAGGTAAAAGGAAGAAAAATTCACTAATTCTGAAATCAAAACACTTGCATGGAGAGTACTGTGTATCCTTTATATAGCTGCATAACTGTTATTAGGCAAGGCCTCCCTTTTCTACAACTATAGTTTCATGCTTACATCACCTCATTTTTGTCATCTTTTGATATGGAATTGTAAGCTAAAGTATTCTTGCTTTACACTGTATGAGACAACAACAGCGAAATATGGTGTTGGATAACACTGGCTTTTCAGTTTGTCATATCTATCAGTGTTACCTTTGTCCAATGATGTTGCTGGGTCCTTCTTTCTGTGTTCGCCAGTGGTGTCCAATGAATCATGGAGAGAAACTGAGACAGAATACGAGTCAGAGTAACTAGCCTCCAGAAATGTTGCACAAGAGGACACATATAGGCCAATACTTGGCTTTAATTAAAATTAGGGCTGGGCAAGTTAACGTGTTATTGCGTTAACGCATTAATCACTTAACGCTGATAATTATTTTATCGCGCGTTACCTTAGTTTTATTAGTTGCTCACTGGCTCTGAATACATAGACAAACCATGTAATCCAGGCAAAATAGCTTTTTCCGTGGAACTAAATGTAAGAGAAATTTTTTCACCATGCATCAGTTCCATGATGTGTCCTGAATGACATACTAAAAGTCCTAAGAAATCCTAATTGCGGAAAAATGTTTTATTCTCATCAATCCGAGATGTGTGCCAATAAGGCAAGACGACTATACCCCCCAATGGGGTTATTTTTTTCCCTTAGTCGTATCACAATGAATGTATACATAAAAAGTAACATTTTTTGTATTACAAGTTTGCCTGAAAATTAATCTGAATATGCAAATTAGCTCAGCACTAATTGAACATGCCCAAATTTGCCTATTTCTAAAATCGTTTTTTTTTCTACAAAATGTATTTTAGAATTTTTTTTTTATGTCAAATCAAACACTGATCAGACTTTCACAAAGTTTGTCATCAAAACATTATGATCTCGTGGAACACTTAAAACACCATTCATAAGTACTATTCCATACCCATAGGAGCAATCAATTATTCATGAATGTGGAAATGTTAGCCTTGATCACTTTTTTTTAGCTTTCCCATCAAGGTTGTTAGCACGCTAGATTGTATCAGTGGGTGATGAAGCTACTTGAAACCTTTGGTTTTGGCCAAAATAGTGAAGATGGAGAATAGTTTCCTACCAAAACTACAAGAAGAGTTTGTAGGTGCTAACTACTACTCATATATACTGCATACCAACTTGAAATATGAAGTGTTCCCTAGCTGGTCTGAAACTGTCGTTTTATCCACAAAAAAGTTTGGGTTTCTGAAGAAAAGAACAATGTTTGTCTGACACACAATCCACAGTGCTATTACACTATAATGTCAAGTTAATGGTTGTTTCAATAGTGAATCTACAGTTAGGCCAACTTTTAAAAAAGTGAGGTGATTTTGGTTTTGGGCCAAAAAAAATTAAAAATCAGTTGGTAACTGTAAGCCTAATGATCTACCACCTACGAGTGCAGTGGGTCAGAAATAGTCTGTAGCCTACAAAATAGTAGCCTATAGCCTATGATTTTAGTAAATCTCAGTTTTGGTGCCCCCTCAGCTAGGTTTCACACTTTGATTCAGTTTATTTCCCGTGTTCATGATACACAGTGATAGCAGTGATAGGTGCAGAGTGGTGGTTTCTGCATATTATACTGTCTGCTATTGGTGCTGTTCAGTTAGCGCTTGTGTTTGCGATGTTTGACTGTTCTCTTTGTCTGGTTTCAGTATGTGAGTGAATCGTTGGGTTGGCAAGAATGACTGTCTGTCTCATAATTTTACCGAGAGGGTGCGCAGACTATCGAGCCATCTCACACCACAACAACAGGAGATAAGCTCGAGGCCCATGGACCGCAACGTTCGCCAAGGCTCACAGTTAATTTTCATACCATATTTTAATTAATTAATTTTCAAAGAAATGTATAAGATAGAAAATTTTACTTTACAATTTCATTGTGTAAAATTTCATTGGAATCGGAGTAAGTGAAAATAGAACTCTACGATTTTCATGAAAGGCCATGCTTTTTTGG
>OMLF01055932.1:9170-25116 GCA_900302615.1 Holocentrus rufus
TCACTGCAGAAGGGATGGAATACTTTTGCCTCAAAACATTTCAGCTTTTACTTTATTCAGCTTTTAATTTTTTTTTTATTAAGTTGGGGTGGGGGGCGTTATTTGCTGTGCGTAGATCAGTGACAGAAATACAAATTCTGTTTTGAGTTCAGGTTGTATTGGTGGGAATCTTTTGGTAACTGAGATTGTGGCTAAATCTCAAAGGCTTAAATGTCTGGGTAAGTGGGTGGAGAAGAGTAGGGGATGTCTTCAAGCTATCACCCAGGACGTTCTTACTTAAGTGTTGAGTGGTAGTATTGACATTATGTGTGTGCTGTGTCTGGTGGTTAGTCATCCTGAAAGGGGTCTAATGTGTCCTATACTCAGAGCTAGCCACCTTTATTATTTTCAGTACTTTCACCAGTTTGCCAAATACGGGCTAATTCACCCATGGTTTGGCTCACAGCTTTAGCGATTGTTTTTAAAGACGCATTTTTACTCGCAGTCAGACAAAAGTGATCCTAAGTTGTTAGTCAGGCATATTAGTCCAAACTCTGGTGCCTTTGAGTCCATCCGCATGAAGACATTGCCAGTGGAAGAGTAACCTTTCAGTCTAGCTTTGGGGCAACATCTTCACAAGAGGAACTGTCGAACCTGTAAAACTGAACAGATGAAGTCACCAACCCATCAGTGTAAACAGTCATCAGTCATCTCCAAGCGGTCCTTTTAACTAATGTGGTTACAGCATTAATCAAATATTTGTCAATGAAGTTAGATGTTTTTTTTTTCTTTAATTTAATTGTGTGCCTGTAAACTTTTTTCAAAGCAGTGAGTCAACTGTGAGGTAGTTATTAGTCACTCAGCCTTTAGCGGCCTCAAGTGGCAGCCAGTTGCATCAAATATTTCTCTTTGAAGACCTCTTCCACTGTGATGACATTTAAAGAAAAGCAGTCAATAGACCTCAGTTTGGTTTTGAAATAATTTGTTTTAAGCGTTATTTTAATGCAGTTTTAATGCATAGCACAGTGTTTCATCCGTGTATACCAACTGGGACAGATATGTAAGAAATTGGCAAGCACAGTAAAGAATCAGTTTGCTATAACGTCAGACCAGATCTCTCTCCATCACACACTCTGCACCACCAATTTGCCCCACTAAGCTGCCAGACACCCCTTTACTTGCCCTTTGAACTAAACACCTTGTTATTTTAGGTTTGTATGCACAATTGTGTGTAGTTAGGGGTGGGTGGTATTTGCATATCTTTCCATCCTGTGCTCAGTTGGGCCCTCAGGCCAAGGCGTACAGGTGACTCACCCTCTCTGAGTCACTCAAAGGGTCTCCCGTGCCAGAGAAATCCTGTATGGGAGGACACAAACTGTTTACCTGCCAGTCTAAACAGTGTAATGAGATCCTGGTCTAAGCCTCAGACCTGGTTGCCCTGTGTAGTTCTCAGGCCCTCCCCCCCCTCTGTCAGAGCTGCCTCCGGGGTAGCGGAAAAATGGACCTGACAGTCAAGTTGTTTGCAGAGTCATTAAAGCGTTTGACAGCAGAACATGTCAGGTAGTTAAAAAGGGGATTGTGTATTTCTTTATAAACAGGGTAGGTGAGGGTGAGGTTGTCTGTTTTACCCCAGGTCACAAAATTGGTTTGGAGATCAGGTACCTCAGGTTGCTAGTTTTTATGTTGTGGTGAATGTGGAGGTTTTTGTTTTTGGAGATGATTCGTTTCACAGCTGAAGTTCAACAATAATAAATTGCAAGCCGGTCACTGCAGTATTTGACACAGGTGCTAGAAACCTACACATCACTAGACTTGGGACAAGAAACTCCCCGACACCCAGCTGCAGGACTAATGGAAATTCCCCAGAGAGCATTTTTCCATTCATGATGCCGATTGCTATAGGAAAGATTTTACAGACGACGCTTATTTCAGCGGCAGTGGTCGCAATGATCTGTGGTTGTTTTGAGTTGTTGGTTGTATGTGAACTTTCAGTGAAAGGTTCCTCAAAATTAGCCAAGAGTGGACTCTGTTGCAGCCCTACACAGTTTTTGATCTAGAAATGTACTGACCCACCCCCAAGGGGAGTGACGCCTTCTTATCACCATAAGCCATCTGATGCACAGCTGGCAGTTCCTGTAGTAATTTGTGACTATTTTTATATGAAGACATATTTGACATGACGTTGCCCTGGCTTTCCCCTTTTGAAGGGATCTGAACCAGTATGTGGGAATACACTGTATGTTGATGCTGCTGTAGCATTAAATTTCTTGCATCTTCTGACTGCACTGAACTGCCTTGACTTGTGAATCAGTGTTTCAGAATGAGAGGGACTTTTTTTTCTAATGCAGTCCCAGTCATTCAGAGACAGCTTGGTTAGAGAAAGTCCATTAATAATTCTGTTGAATCACACCTCGTTCCCCTCATTTTCCTTCAGGGTATTTTTTTTTTCTCGAAGATGAATAAACTGAAAAATGTTTGCGTGCATGCTTGTACACAAAAGAGGTTAGCACAAATTATTAAATGCATGCCATTGCTAACCACAGATAATAAAAATTGAACTGTAAAAGTGAGGGGAATTAGAACTTCTCACCATCAACTGGAATAAATCAGCCTTTTTGTGAATGTTTGTGCAGAGTATCTTTCAGTTAATGCAGGACTTCTTGTACCATTTTTGTGTGATAATACATCTATTCCCCTTCAGTGTGGTAGTTTGCAGAGGTGACACCTTTTCAGAAGAATATTTCTGTTAAGCTCTGCGTCATGCTGCTCTATTTTAGTGGAGGCAGGAGGCAACGGCCACTTTTGAAATTAACCCTTTCTGAACCAGGATGTCACCGCCACATACACACACACAGAAACGCACATAGTCTGCAGGAGGTTTTGCTGTGCAGCCCAGGCTAAATGAATCAGTAGCAGGTTGATATGACTGGGATTGCTGGCCATTTGGGACAGGGATGACAAAGCAGTGACCTCAGCAAGTCTCACTGCTGCAGAATATGGACTACCAATCAGATAGGAGGCTCAGACTGCAACTGATCATTTGGTTGCACTAAAGCACAGACACTTTGTGTAAGTACATGAGAATAAGCAATAAATACAGTTAAACATTTTGTATATGTCTCCCCTGGTTGCTCAACTGATACAGCTGCAGTGTACCGTATTGTCAACACCTCCTACATTTTGTTTTATTTTGCTGCAGTCAGGCGTCTTATCAGAGGATGCCAGTTTGAGAAGAAATGTGTTGGCCTGTGTGATTCATTTTTGTAAAGGAGCATACCATCCAGTCACATTGTTCTTCTGGTCTAGAGTGGCACAGTCAGCATTTATGATCAGCTCTTTGTCAGAGCTAGAAAAGCAGAAACCAGAAAACCATCTCTGATCCGAGATGTACACAAATGCACAGCCTTGAGCTGCTACACTGACTGTAAATGGGGAATCTGTCTTTATGAAACTTTGTCTAAGTTTTTGTATTCAGATATACTTCACATAATATTGCCGTTAGTCAGAAAATGTACTCTTATCAGTGGAAAATCATCTAGGTAGTGTTTTTCATGGGTGCAGGTTTTCTTTCCTGTTTCTGGCTATGGGACATAGTAATGAATGGTGACCAATACAGAAAATAACTGAATTACATTACTGTATTTTGAAGCTGAAATTAGTTTCTCCTTTAAGTAGGAAAGAATGCTATTTGTCATCATACGTCTCCTTCTTAGATGTTCTGCAAACAGTTGTGAATGCATTTGTTTGTCAGTGAGTGTGCATCTGTGCTCCTCTGTCCCCTTCAGCTAAAAGCAGAGATGTTCCCCAGAACAAAATGGACTCAGAAGTGGTACCCAAAGTGGCCCGCATGACAGTCTCTGGCAAGAAGCAGACCATGGGCTTTGATGTGCCCAGGTACCGAGCACACACCTACACACAGACATATTTAGGTGTTTTGGAATGAATCCCAGAAAATGGTGCGACTGAATTAAAATAAAAAAGTAGTCAGACTGCAGCTTTGGATGCATATAGAATAAGAGTACATCAGTGCTACTAATCTCCTGAGATTGTGTAGAGGCTTAATTATTCTGTGTTGCATATAAGTGCTGTCCCGCAGTGTGATAAAAGTCACATTCTCTCTTCAGCACAGGGGAAAACGGTGTTGTCGCTGCTTCAGTACGCCGAGGCGGCAGCCCGGAAGACGTGACCATGACGCCCGCCCCCGAGGCCGCCGCGAAACGTCCAGAGACGCCATCGAAAGGGCCTAGCGGAGGAGACGAGCCCCCTGCGGCTCCCACCCCGGGCCGCACCCCGGGGAAGGCCAGGCAGCAGATCAATATCAAAGCGGAGCTGGAGAAGAGACAGGGGGGCAAGCCTCTGCTAAACTTAGTGGTCATAGGTAAGGCGGACAAGCACAAAAACTCAAAAGTTTATTTCAGTTTAAAGCACATTTAATGCCAACCTTTAAAATTAAAAAGGTGGAACAAACAGTGGATTGTGAGCAAAAGAGACAAAGGCATCAGAGGATAAATCAGATAAAGCATTTCTTCTTGACCTATCCTTTATACATACACACACAAACAGGCCATGCAGGCAGACACGATGCATTCAAGGAAGTTCTAGTTATTTTTTAAAGACATACACAGCACTAATACATTTGTACACAAGTCATTTTTGGTATAGACATTAAAACAGCAGATTCATATGAACTGCAAATTGGACAACAGGTTGGCTTTTGCAGTTATTTTTTATTAATTTGTGGCCATGTGTTTGTGACCATGTGTGACTATACAAAGTGTAGAAACACACAGCAGCACAGCGCTGTTGCACAATCAGATTCTCCCATTTGTCAGCTACACCAGAAAGTCAGCCAGGTTAGAAAAAGTGACTCGGTACTTTCAGAAGTGCAGATGATTGTAGTTTCCCACAGCCTGTGAAACCTTTCGTTTTGCCTCCGTCTTCTACCTTCCCCCACTCAAGCTCAATCCTTATTCCCATTTCTGTCTATCACTCCACTTGTGCACGTCTTCACCTCTCTCTTCTGTTGCTTCCGCTTTTATACCTTTTTATCCCCACTCTCTTCTTCTTCTCTACCTGCCTCATCCCTCCTGTCAGATTCTTCCTCTGTCTCTCTTTGCATATCTCCACCCTCCCTCCATCTTCCTGCACCCCCTTGTTTCATTCCTCTCTCCCTGGCTTCATTATATCTTTCCCTCCTTCTCTACAGGTCATGTGGATGCAGGTAAGAGCACACTCATGGGCCACCTGCTGTATCTGCTGGGCAACGTCAACAAGCGCACCATGCACAAGTACGAGCAGGAGTCAAAGAAGGCCGGCAAAGCCTCCTTTGCCTACGCCTGGGTCCTGGATGAGACCGGGGAGGAGAGAGACAGGTACATTTAGGAGTGTGACAATATGCATACATAGAAAAAAAACACACACAAATGAACAAACAAGTGCACAGATACGGTGCAAGGATTCACAAAACATGCACATACATGCTTGTTATATGATATTTCAATGATCCCAACAGGAAAAGTGTGCTTTCCTTTGCCCCTAATGGCTCACAGACTTAAAGTTTTTGGTTATTAAATTACAATAACCTGAAAATATTTATGTAGACTCACCTGTACATTTAATCCTAAATTGCGTGGGAAGTCTGTAGAGTTAGAGGCTTGTTATTCAACCACTTGAACTCCAATTTTTATGATGATAGGAGGGAAAAAAAAGTTTGCTTCTCCTTCTCTCCCCACTTCCTCTCCTCCTTTGTTTGTCTCGTCTGAGTTACTTCCCTGTAGGAGAAAAGTGGTAGTAGAGAGGAAATGGGCAGTAGTAAATGCAAAGGGGGCACACCCAGTGTCTTGAGCAATCACACTTAAACTGGGCAAATGCTTACCAAAATGTGACCCTGGTTTAAGGGCACTTCTGCTACTCCGCACGCTACCCTGCTGTCTCAGTGCGTTGTTATATAAATATTTACTCTTACACATTGTATAAGAAACACCTCAGTACAGATACATTTTTTTAGTCTGGTCACATGGGTGCACAAATCAAAACTCATCGATTATCTATTTGTGTTTCGTTCCAGAGGTGTGACGATGGATGTCGGCATGACCAAGTTTGAGACGAACTCTAAGGTGGTGACCCTGATGGACGCGCCAGGACACAAAGACTTCATACCCAACATGATCACAGGAGCTGCACAGGTGTGCCATGCAAAACCTTCCTTTGACTTTGGAGCTGCAGAAATCCAGTCAGCCAAGCACAGAATATCCCTTTAAATTTCTCCCTTAAAGGTGGAGCTGCAAATCTCCACGCAGCGCCGCGTGGTTCATCCGTCTAAACCTTCCCATTGAATGAGGAACTATGAATACCCAGTAACCGTGCGCAGTGCATCACTTTAACTGTTCCCCTTGAAGGTACATGAAAGTAGAGTTTTATAGAGAGTGATTACAAGCAGTGAATTTATAGATTTATATCCAAGTTCAGATGTGCCACAACTACACACTCCTAGCTTATTGTGCCAAATCGCAAAAGATAAAAAAGGAAGACAATATTTTATTTATTTATGTATCTATTTTTAAAAATCAAGATCAATGATGAGCTTCTGCCGTTTCTACGATTAGTGCACAGGTGTTGCGGTCCACCTGCCGTCGTCGAATGTTTTGATACGGTTTGAACATGATGTATGATATGAATATGGTCTAACCATCATCCTCGAGGGGGAAATCGGGGAAATCTCTTTGAGCTGTGCAAAGCTCATCTTGATGAGATTTCCTCCTTTGCCTCCTTCCTCGCCTGACACAGCCTCAGCATACCACACCCGTCAGCCCGATTTGAAATAACTTCTGTGGTTTTGGGTGTAGGTGTCACAAGGTGTTTTTACAAGCATGGGTGTGCTTGTCTGTCTGTGTTTTGGGGCACGGATGTAATTTCTCTTTTCACCAGATGACTGTCCTCTTTCATTTAGCCATCACGTTTAGCCTCATCATGCCGTGACTAAGGGCTTTCTGTAGTGACTAAAGGAAGGCGCTCAGCATCACACACCAGGGGCTTCAGAGAATATCTCTCATACCCTGGTTTCCTACCGGGGATCGAAACCTGTAAATATCTTCTGCAGCTAAAACAAAAAAAAAGCCTGACATTAAACATTTGTTGAAATGCATTATGAGATCGGACTCCATTTTTGCAGCCCCCAACCTGTCATGTTTTAATATATGCAGCATAGTGACTGTCTGCATGTGTGAGATAAAGTAAATACCTGGGGTTGTTTTCTGGATACACGCAAGTGCTTTCATTACATTATTTCATTAATATATGTCTAGACTCTTCTAAACAACGATGCGTGCTTATGAGAACCATCTGTTCAGTGTTATATTATAGTGACACTTTATTTGATGCCTCCATATTCTTGTGAAATGACACAGTGGCTGTGAGGTGATGCCACACATGTTGCATTGAGCGTATCTTATAGCGATATTTCCTCGTAATGGTGGGGCAAACGGTGTGAAGCACTTACGCTGGTCAAAATGCTTTCAACTCAAAGCTGACTCTGCACGTAAACCTCAGTGGCTGTGACACTTCACATGTGAAGGATGTCACCAACACCGTGAAGCTGTTCATATTCCTGGAGCTCTGTATATATGTGTGAGTGTATGTGTGTGTGTGAGAGAGAGAGTAATGCTTATATCTTCCTAAATATGCATGTTTGTCCCTTCCTCTCTCCAGGCTGACGTGGCGGTGCTCGTGGTGGACGCCAGCCGGGGAGAGTTTGAGGCCGGCTTCGAGGCAGGCGGTCAGACCAGAGAGCACGGACTGCTGGTCCGCTCGCTGGGCGTCACTCAGCTGGCTGTGGCTGTCAACAAGATGGACCAGGTCAGACCATCTACACTGCTCACTAAGACAATACTGACATACAACAGGGACTGTGCAGATATACTAAAAATCCTTCTCTGGAAGGAATCAGCAAAAAAAAAGGAAAACATGGGTTATTTGACTCTTAACATATTATCATATAGTACAGTGTTATTCCTCCACATTATTGAGGCAGAACTTTCACTTTTTACAGCTTTCTAACATTTCAAATATGGAGGTTGCCTTGCTAGTGAATATATACAGCAAGAGTCAAAATGTCAGGTTCTCAAAAAATATGAAATACTACTGCTACTACTTCCTCTAATAAAATTAATAATGAAAAGAAGAAGAAGAGGAAGAAATAACAGCAATGATAATAATAATAAAAATGATAACAGTTCACTCAGTATCATAATCAAGTAAAGCTGGACAATACTGGATTTGGCAGAGGATGTTTGCGTTCACTGAAAATCTGTCGTTTCTTTGCCAGGTGCAGGGATGTACCTTTTGTAATGCACGTAATCACACGATTGCATGTAATCACAAATAACGAAACTAAAATTGCTGAATTTCACAAGTGAAAATGACATTATCTGATCTCCTTGTTGAATTAACAACATCCACACAGGGCTCGCAGCAGTTTCCGCAGATAACCCTCCTCAGCTAAGTGGAAAGATTTTTGAAACACAGCTCCTGAAACTCACACAAATTAAAATCAGAGCAATAGATGTTTTTCCATGTTCCGCGATAAGGCAAATTCTGCTGCAGTTTACAGTGCGGTTGCCCGCAATGCAGGAACCTGCCGGGTTTCAGAGTTTTCAGAAACCTCCGGTCTTTATGCTTCTAGGTGATTCTGTCAGAAGATGGACCCTGAGGGAGTGGTGTGTGTTTGCGTGTGTTTTTTTTTTTTTGGTCTACAATCCCTGGCATGTGGCTGAAACATTTCCATTTCAAAGTGATGCTGGAGGGAAAGTTTCTCACTGTGTGTCTAT
This sequence comes from Holocentrus rufus, assembly GCA_900302615.1. NCBI lineage: Eukaryota > Metazoa > Chordata > Actinopteri > Holocentriformes > Holocentridae > Holocentrus > Holocentrus rufus. The sequence goes on from OMLF01055932.1 coordinate 17,975, forward strand.
ATATGTGTGTATTTTTTTTGCTTGTGTGTCTGTGCAGGTGAACTGGCAACAAGAGCGGTTCCAGGAAATCCTCTCCAAACTTGGTCATTTCCTCAAGCAGGCAGGCTTCAAGGCAAGTAGGCACCAACTCTGACTTGACTGCCAAAGAACTTATTACACAACTCTTCACTACATGACACGATAGATCGGTTTGTCTATCTGGCCGATGGAAAGTGTTCCCCGTTGACTGTGTTTCTCTGGCTTTCCAGGAGTCTGACGTGTTTTACATCCCCACCAGCGGCCTGTCAGGGGAAAACCTCGCCACCAGAAGTTCAGTTGCCCAGCTCACCTCCTGGTACTCTGGACCCTGCCTGCTGGAGCAGATTGGTAATGCACACTGGCATGGACCAAGCAGCCCGGAGGGTTTGGTTCGGTCTATTGACATTTTAGACCGGAGTTTCTCTGGGAACAGACAGAAATTAAAAGTGCAGAATTTCCCCCGCATGTTAAGCTAAGGTCACTTGCAATTTGCAAATGTGTGAACAGAAACAGAAATAGAAATCTTCAAATGTTCTCATGCATGTTGAGCGCACTGCATTGAATGTTCATCTTAACAAAAAATATGTTGCACTGGTTTTCTTTTTTTCTTATGAAATATTAAGTCGTTTTAAGCCGCTAGCCCTCCTTTTATCATTAATAATAAATTAAAATAAACTGTGATGGGGAAAATCATTCTTTACTTGAACTGAAAGGGTTGACAGCCAGTTGTTGTCTTCAATTTCATTTTCTTATAACACGTAAAAAAGAATCTGCCAGTGTGGTGAGATAATTTTTGCTGCGGTTTCACCTTTGCAGATAATTTTCTTGAAGTAGCATCTTGAATTCAGTCCACTAATGTCAAATTAATGTCAACTGAGTCAAAGGAGATTCTTGAAAAATGTTACTGACATTTTGAGTTATTTTGTCCCCATTAGCAGATTTCTTTCACGGTGATATTTTAAGACTCAAGACTAAATATCTTGCCTAATAATACAGGAGAAACAAGAGGATTTGCATGAATTTTGCTTACATGTGTTTGACACCAGCATGACTACTGGTAAAGGAAGTTGCAGCTCCAGACTGGTGACCAGTGAGGATGAGGCCACAGCGTTGCTCACCCAGTTACAGAGAAAGTGACTCAGTACCACTGATCATCAGATTTATGATAACTTTCACTCAGTCTGCTGGTTCTCATGGTCTTCTTCCTCTTTGCTTTCCCGTATTCTGTCTCTTCCTCTCCTCCTCTGAAGATGCCTTCAAACCCCCCCAGAGGTCTGTAGACAAGCCCTTCAGACTCTGTGTCTCGGATGTTTTCAAAGGTAAAGACTCACACAGACTCATATACATACATGATTCTGTTTATGCCCCGTTCATCCCTGTCTCTTTTTTGTCAGACATTGCTAAGGTTGTATTTTCTGTCCCCAGACCAGGGTTCAGGCTTCTGTGTTACAGGAAAGATCGAGGCCGGATACATTCAGACTGGAGACAGAATACTGGCCATGCCTCCCAATGAGACCTGCACTGTCAAAGGTGTGTATGTGTGTGTGTTTGTTTACCAGCCTCTAGTGAACTGGATTCAGCCTTACCACCAATTTGGCATTGTGATCGAACTTCATAATTCACCTAAATCCTCATGTACACCCAGAATGCATTTCTCCATTGATTGCCCAAGGAAAACTCAAACTTTTAAGACGATACCTTCAGCATTGCATTGTCCCAAAATCTACTAATTGAATTAGGACATAATTAGCATTTTAAACGCAATAAAAAAAGGCGGGAAAAAGCCTAATCAGTGGGTATTTTTTGTGACATCATCTCAGAGCTTCCCCCTCAAAGCTTAACACATCTATTGCAGAGATATCTGCTTATGAACAAATACAAATGGGAACGAGCTCAGTGACAGACAGGATACAGATACAGACAGATATGCATAAAAAAACACTATTGTGCTTGTTGCGAAGGCCAGACCCGGAAGTGGAAGCAGGAAAGGCGGATTTTTGTCAGCATTTGCGCTGTGTGTCAAGTTACTTTGAAATGACTGGGCAGTGGTTTTGGCATCCCTTGTGCCAGATGTCTTGATACACGCATGGCTTTTGCTACACTGACGCAACACTGCCATCCTGTGGAAGCTGTGTGACCTACATGCTGTCTGTCCGTCCTGCAGGAATCACTCTGCATGACGAGGCTCTGGACTGGGCTGTAGCAGGAGACCACGTCAGCCTGACTGTCACCGGCATGGACATCATCAAGATCAAGTAAACGCTTTAAAATCCAGAAAATAATCTGTATTTTGGTGTGTGTTTGGCGTTTCTTGGTCAAATCACCTAAAATCAACTTTAAATGGTTTAAAATTAAATGTGAATTAAAACTAATTTGTTTCATGTTAAATTATGGTTCTGTTTAAGTTCTTGGGCCTGATTTGAGTCCTCATGGTGGAAAAAATATCCTCATTAGTTGCTTTGTGCTCCACTGAGCTGCTAAACCAGAGAATACTGTATTTGTATCTCTTCATTCGCTTCCATAGCACGGCAAAACTGGACACAAAATAACACTTTTAGCACATAAATGCACACAAACAAAGCAAATTATGTCACTCTAACAAAAAAGTCCTAGTACCCTTTTTTTTTGTAATTACAATTATTTGTCTAAGTACTATCAGGCGCAAGGTTACTATGCCGGAATTTCCCGCCGGATCTACTTTGCAACTCAAATAGAAAAATTACAAGAAAATAACTGTTTAATTTCGTCGAAACACAGGTCCCGCAACTTGGTGATTTTTATATTGGCCTGATCTTTTGCTGTCTGAACATTTATTTGTCTGTTTTCTTATGTTTATTGTATTGTGTAATATGTACTGAGTGTTTATTGCTTCTTTGCAGTGTGGGCTGTGTGTTCTGCGATCCCAAAGAGCCCATCAGAGTCTGCACCCGCTTCAGAGCCCGAATCCTCCTGTTTAACATTGAGGTCCCCATCACACAAGGCTTCCCTGTGAGTGCACGTACGCACACACACACACACACACACACACACACCAAAGACAATTGGTAGTGTTTTCTGTTTACATTTGAGCAACTCATTGTATGCCTGTGTTTGGTGTGTGTGTGTGTGTGTAGGTGCTGTTGCATTACCAGACAGTCAGTGAGCCGGCCACCATCAGGAAGCTGATCAGCGTTTTACACAAGAGCAGCGGCGAAGTCCTCAAGAAGAAACCAAAGTGAGTATTAGAGGAGACATTATTTTGTGTTTTGTTTTGCATTGTAAATGTACACATCAAGCTTTTCTTGAAAATTGCACACTCTGGGTGTAAAGAGTTAAATAAAGAGCCTGAAGATTTATTTATTTATTCAGTCCTTTCAAATCACAAGGTAATTGCAGCACAGAAGCTGTAGATTGGAAGGAATCAGTCAAGCTTCCTTCAATTGACTTTAAAATGCTGAATTTCAAGTGCTGCTTTGACTTGTTTTTGATTGGTCAGATGGTCTTTTCAAGGGAATGCACTTTACTTTACGCAATAACTGTGTTTTTACTGCTGAATTGTGTTTTGCTAAAAAACATGACAAATGGCAGCCAATTTAACAAATCATGGCAGTTTTGATACAGGAAAAGCACTTGACAAAAATAACAGCTGATTGCACTTTCCCCCACAATCAGTTTCCTCTCACGTAGAAACAGAAAACACTACAAACTGCCTTTGAGTTCTCAGATACTTAAAAAGTCATTGAAATGAAAGAAAAGCTGCAAAATCAAGTGGTTTTTCTATAACAGTAGACCACACTTGATGAAATCCTAGAGGGTGTGTTAAGGTGACGTGTTGTGTGTCTTGCCTGTGAAGGTGTTTGTCAAAGGGTATGAACGCCATCGTGGAGATCCAGACCCAGAGGCCCGTGTCACTGGAGCTGTACAAGGACTACAAGGAGCTGGGCCGCTTCATGCTGCGCTACGTCGGCTCCACCATCGCTGCAGGGGTCGTCTCAGAGGTAACGTGGGACTGGCTTCAGAAAAACTCAAAATATTTGTACTGAACTCTCTGGAAATAGTGTAAAGAGCAACTTTTTTCTCTTTATAATTGTAGATTTTTGGTCAGAAGGACCTACATGAACTGACAAATTAAGTTTTTTTAACCTAAATATTGTTGCACCTGTCCATCCCTACAGTCCTTTTAAAGTCTCCATGACATGAACTCCCATTAAAAAACCAAAAAAAACCTGTAAATAAAAACTGTAAAGCCTTAACACATTTTTTTACGACACACCCATCCCAGCATATGAAACTGTTTGTCTCTAACTGTTATCCTGTTGGTTTACATTCATAATATCCCTTTTGCTTCTCTGTCTCTGCAGATCAAAGAATGACGACTGTTTTCACCCAGACAGTCAAACCCACATCTGGCGACTGCATGCAGCTGGAGACAAAGTGCAATTGTTTCAAGAGACGTGTCATTCATGAACTCAGAGCGTCACATCCATCCATCTCTCCACCGAGTGCAGAGGCTGCTTCACCTTAACTGCCCTGACAAACACTAACTGCAGCGGCCCACATAGATGTAAAAAATAAATAAATAAATAAATAAATAAATAAAAAAAAACTGTGGCTACAAGCTGACAACGCGTCCTCCAGCGCTTCAGACTGACATCCCAGTGATGCAGAGCTTCCTCTTCCCTTCGAACAAACGCACTACCCGGCTACACTTCACACCCCCGCCTCCCTCACCGAAATCTCGACAGTCTCAGTCCACACAGTGACACCAACTGTGAATTATCTGTTCGATCAATCCAATCCTACTGTGTCCTCCTAAAGAGCTGCTGTTGATCCTTTATTTTGACTGAATACCCAAGAGCTTGGGTTGAGAAAACTAGTTCAGGTAGTTGTTGAAATGTTGGAGACACTTGACTTATTGCTGTATGTATAAGAATTAATGAGTCCATATTTCTCCTTGATGTAAACTTAAGCCAGTCTGTGGTTCAGCTGTTGTCAGCTGTGCAGTGGTTACAGGACAGGAGACGAGCACAGAGCACCTGCCATGCAGGGTTTACATGACAAATCTGTTTCTTCTTTTATTTCTCATCATTATTAACCAAAATCTTATCTTTTCACTGGTTGCTAACCTGAAGTCTAATTTTTAATTTAGATAGCAGTGAAAAGATCAGATATTTCAAGTTGTTTTTATCAGCAGTCAAGCTGTTTAATTTTCAGTTTATCACAATTTCTCTCAGCTTTTTTTGCTTTTTCAAATGACATCACTGAACTAAAATTCATACTCTGACTGAGGTAGAGTAGTTTTTGAGCAAAAAGGGAAACTTAAATTATTGTCCAGCAGGATAAAGTGACAGGATTTTGTCTTCATCCCATAAGTCTGTTAGAAGACGCAGCAGCTCTCATATTTATAGTTAGAAGTCATTTTTGTTAATAAAACACATTATTTAAATTACTTCTTCAAGGGAGATTTTCAGTCATGAAGCACCACAATGTTTTTTTTTAAAGGGCTGATATGTTGATTTCTAACCTGAACAGAGTGGAGTAGCAGAGGGGGATCGGGGGGGAGCTCTTTGTCCATGTGTTTAATCAGACATGCTGGTGATGGCAGTGTGAATAAAGGTGATGTGACATGAACGTGACGTCAGTTATCTGTCATTTGACTTTTGACTTCAACAGTGTTAACTGTCCTTTCACCACCAAACTGCATCCAGGAGAAAATCTTTGACAAACCCAGTGACAGGACTCTGGCACTTCTGGAAATCTCTCAGAATCTTTTGAAGCCAACAACTTTCACCTGTTTTCCACTTTTTAATTTTTATTTATTTGTTTTTATTCTTTCATTTGGATTTTCTGACACATATCTTGCATTGTGCCTGTTGCCTCTGTGCCATGCTGCACCTGCACAACAAACTGCAAACATTGCCAAAATCAAAGATTGTTTCTTGCCTTTCTAAACTGACAAAATTCACAGCTTAAATAAAATTTGCTTAATATGGTTTGGCAGTGACAACTAGGATTAGGAAGCACCATGAGAAACCATTTTCATCGATATTGTCTCTCTCAGCTTTATTAGTGCTCACAAATGAACTTTAACACCATATTGCACAAACTAAAGTACTTCAGATTAAAGCTATTTTTTTCTAAGATAAGCGTTCCTACAGGGAGAGGATTTGGCCGTGGACCCTGAAGCGATAGAGGCAGGTGTATTCTGGGTGGCCCCAGTTGCTCAGCACTTGAAGTCTAACAAATGTAAAGACTCCTTTGTCAGGATCCTGGGAAGACAGAAAGGGAGAGAAGTCATTATTAAAAATAAGAAAATTAAGACGTGAAGGATCACAGAGAGAGGGAAGCCTCCAGGCCAAGTGGGCAGTTCAAATCCACTCAGTTTGGATCGGCTGAACGACAGTGTGTGTGTGCACCAACACACACATCTCTGTCTTTACTGTACTCTGTTGAACTCACAGGCAGCTCAAAAGTCTGGCTCGTGTCACCATCCTTGTCATAAGTAAAGCTCCCAAGCCAGGTCCCTTTTGTCTCATCTTCTGCTCCCATTCCCTGAAAGAGGCGGAGCCAAAGATAAACTGTTCGCCGATGACACCTTTCTGTTTCTCCAGAGTGGAACTGAAAACTGAGATGAACACTGTTTAAAACTTTGTACACTTACAAAGACTTGGAGGCTCCTCGGTGCGCTGTCAATATGTCCAGTTGGGGAGATGTTTGGTGGAATGTGGTCGATTGTGATGTGGCTTATGGTGATGCGGTGGGACAGAGAGATCACCAGGTGGCCCCGCTCTCCTGCAAAAGCCCAGCAATCACCAGGGAGTAAACGTGACCCGCCCTGAGGGAAGAGAGGTGAAGAAGATTAAATAACACGGAGAAAGGGGGGAAATGTGCAACTATATGATGGACTGAGATAAATGTGTGTGTGTGTGTGTGTGCAGGGGGTGGGGGTGGGTGTGCAGATTACTTGGATAACTTTCCACTGGGACTGATTTGGAAGCCATATTGGGAATCCAAAAAACGTCCAAAAAGGAGGTGTGGTCTGATACGTCTCTGATGAATGATGAGAAACCACGCTGGCTCCTTTACACACACACACACACACACACACACACACACACACACACACACACACACACACACACACA